>OV050031.1:106006834-106231834 GCA_920105625.2 Clusia tigrina
CTAGAAGTATTTTTTGGCGTTGCCACTACGGCTGCAGTCGCTAGCATGGATTTAAAAATATCAATATTATTATCTATATCATCTGCATACTTTACGGCTGCTTTAAGATTGTATTTAGAGATGGGTGAGCGATGGGTCTGCCATTCTCGGCGCAGCCGTCGTTTCTGTGCTACAAGTGTTTCAATTTGGCTATTTGTACCTTACCATCAGGATGATTTGTATTACAAAATTTGAAGCCTGGGGGATGAAAGTTGTATTTGTTTGTGAGATGTGTTTCAGACAAAAGCATAACAGCAATTTCGTGACCATGTAGAAACTAATTAAGGGCTAGTTTATGCTGGTAAACACCGTTTGCGTTCCATAAACATATTTTTAACAAACTCATTTTTTACTTACAAGAGTTTGGGTCATCTGATTTTGAGCCCTAATCAAATCTTGTAGCATATTTTGCACTGTAGACATGAATTGAGTAAGATTTAGGATCATGGCTTCTACTCCACTATTAGATGCATTGTTATTGTTAACTTGCCGTACGTTACCCTGCAGAACACTCTCGTAGGTTGCTTGACCAGAATTAGGTTTTTGGATAATAGGGTCACCTATCTAAGGATTTGTGGTGGCAGGCTGCATATAAATAGGATTTGGGGACAAGTTACGTTTTAATTGTATACTCTGCGACAGTTTTGATTTTAAATCTTTATATACAGGGCAACCTCTGTAATTTGCCGTATGGCTACCACCACAGTTACTACATTTCTTTGCGGATGTGTCAGCTTTAGCTAAGGTGCAAGTACTTATAGGGTGGAGATCACCGCAAACTACACAAACACTGCGAAGAGTGCAGTACGATTTAGAGTGGCCGAATTCTTGACAATTCATACATTGTATTGGGCCGTTACGTTTGTGCGGTTCTTCATCCGTAATTCTGCGGTGTAAAAGATATCTTAGGTTATATATTGGGTGCGTCTCGTTCTTTTTAAGATGGGTTGAGTTGGGGAGCAGTTCAACTTTAAATATCAGCAGTTCAACAAAAATAATATGTTCCCCGTTAAAAAATTTATAATATCACGATAGGGCTTTTCACTATATGCCTGTATCTTTGTCTCCTCAATACTACCTTTTCTAAGAGGCACAATGTGAAAACTATTTGTGCCTATAATATTTGCGATGTTCAATAGTAATTGATTGGAACTACGCTCGCGCAGGTAAATTGGTGGCGGTCTGGCGTTACTGACTACAGGTTCACCTTTCGATTTATTAGTAGAATTCTCTACACTAAGAAGTGCAAATCTAGTATTCTCCAAAGGAGCACCTGTTGTGTTTGCCCTTTTGGCGACACCCATGACCTTTTGTGGACCTATCTTTCTTTTAATATTAATGTTAATGTAGCGGTCAATACCAGTCTGCACTACCGCCATTTTTTTATTTTCTTTACCTCACTGTTTATTACCGCCTGCAGAGGCATTGTTGCTGGACTCCTTACTGCTGCTGAGTTTAGTGACGGCGCTATGCTGGGCTGCCTTGCCTTCGTTGTTGTTTCAACGAAAGTCATCGCGCTCTTTCCTGTAGCGACAGTTACTGGGATCGACTTTTCTGTTGAGGTCGCTGCTGTTGCCGACGCTGCTACTGACACAGATGATGACTCTGCTAGTAGCATTGTTGTTGCCGATAATATGCCGTATTGTTTTATGGTAGTGTTATTGTTTCGTGCAACGGGTATATGCACTGAGTGCCGACGCTCTCTATGAGGAGAGTGCGCGACACTCATTGCTTTGTATATATGTTTTTGTTTATATTTTTAGTGTTTACTGTTTACTTTTGAATTATATTTCATATATGTATTTAAATTATTCAACGAGCCGTTATAAATTTCTCGAGATTATTTTGATTTAATTGATAATATTAATACGACAAAATAATATTTGAGAAATATGTAAATCCAATCAAACACTGAGCGCACAAAAACAATGTCCGAACAGTATAGACTCTCGAAGCTGATTGTAAATATAAAGTAGGATTTATTGTTGAAAGTAAATATAAAGTAGGATTTATTTAAAATATATAAAGTTTAGAATATATAAAGTGGAATTTGTTTAATGAATTATTTATCGTCGTTTGGCTGGAGCTCTCGCGACCATCCCTTCGCAAAGGCCGAACTACAACTGCCTCGTTGCGATCGCTGCCGTCGTTGCTACTGTAGTTGTTGTTGTTGTTGTTATCGCTGTTGTTGCTGTCGTTGTCCTTAAAGGGTTCGCAGTGCTGTGGAATTGGCATGCTTCGACGTATGCCAACCCACATACATATTAATATATATATATATATATATATATATATATATATATATATATATATATATATATATATATATATATATATATATGAGTATATATATATATATATATATATATATATATATATATATATATATATATATATATATATATATATATATATGTATATATATATATATATATATATATATATATATATATATATTTATATATAAATATATATATATATATATATATATATATATATATATATATATATATATATATATATATATATATATATATATATAGTGACATAAATGCACAAAATCACACCATAACTACACATTTCATTCCCACACAAATCTTGCTGAATAAGCTATCTTGCATTTGATGCAAACAAATTTCAAACGGTTTCGCCAGCAAGTCACACAAATACACTCACAAATAAACAATATTTTCAAGCGCTGTAGCTTCTCCGCAGCGACATAAACATTTTTTTTTTGTTCTAAGATGGATGTCGCGAAATAAAATTTATTTTCTTTAAAAAATAAAAGGCCCGTCTTTAATGTTTCTACTGGCGCAGTCGGTAGGATAACGTGAAATTTTCTGCGATAGCTTGACTAAACAATTCTCGAATTTTTCGTTATCCCCAAAACGGACTTTCGCAGCGGCGCCCAAATCGGTAAAGAAAAACCTACTAAGTTTTAGTAAAAACCTTGACAGTAGTACGTAAACTACAAAACGCGTAGCCGTTGGCAAAATAATAAATTCACGTGACTTTTAAGCTTGGAAAGACGCTTCAGAAATCGTGAAGGACATAACTCCAATTCGGCTACCTCAAAACCACGCGAAACAGCTGCAAGTGCATACCGTATTGAAAATAAATTTAAGTAAGTAGAACATAATTAATCGTTTCTAAGTGGAAATTTAATTAATCATACGTATATTTAGAAAAAATAAAGCAGCAAACAATTGAAAGCAACTTAAAATAAATAGAACATATAATCGTTTCTGAGCGAAGATTAAATTAATCCTACATAATAAAGAATAAAACAAAACCAACTGAAGTCATGGCAGAACCAGCAGCAGCAGAGCCACTTTCGGAAAGCAGCATGTCCCAAGTGGCACAGCAGATACAAAATATCGAAAGGTTCAACGGTAACCCAAATGTTCTCTATACTTTCATTAAGCGGGTAGACTATGTTTTGGCATTTTACCCTACAAATCATGCGGTGGAGCATCTTATAATTTTCGGTCACATTGAGTGAAATATCTCCGGTGACGTCATGCGAACCATAGGATTGAGCGACCTCAGCAGCTGGTCTGAGCTCAGAAGGCAACTTATTCTGAGCTTCAAACCCTAGATGCCGACTCATACCCTTCTGGAGGAGTTTCGGAACACAACCTACAAGGGCAACGTGCGATCATTTCTGGAATAAGCTGAAAGGCGACGGAAAACTTTGATAAGTAAGCTAGAATTAGAAAACAAAATAGCAGAAAAAACACTTTTCCTTCGTTTGATCAAAAGTAGTATTAAAGATTTAATTAAAAAATTGCCAACACACATTAATTACGCAAAATTAAGCATGCCATAACAGACTTAAGATCACTTATAAATTTGTTGCAAGAGAAAGGCATCTACGAAAACATGAATCCAAAAAGAAAAGTAACCAGAAAAATAGCATACTAGAAAAACAAAACAAACCTTTTCATACACAACCAAATTATAATCAGCCAAGATATTTTACCCCATTTCAACCATAGTACAATCCAACCATTCCTCAAACGAATTCATACCAACCACCATCTAAGACATCTCCTTATCGACAACCAAACCTCAACTATCAACTAACACAAAACCTACCAACACCCCCAGCCCCAAGGTTTAGTTCCAGTATGAACAGACAGTCCATGTTCGATAGCAATAGATTTGGACTAAACTCGAACATTTCACATGAACCACAACAATCTTTTAGTACATACCAAATCAACCATCCAGAAGACCTACACCATCTGACAGGCGACAGAGCAGAATGAGCATAGGCGAATCGAGATACCAAGAAGAAGTGACAAACAATTATTGCCCCGGATATTATCACCAACCAGAGAATTACTACTGCCCAAGTTATCATCACCCACAGTCCGACCCAAACTATTACTATGCAGATATGCACATTAAACAGTATACAGGGACGTAAATACCACAATACCCATACGAACAAAATCAACAACCACCACTAATTGAAAAAAATGAAATTGGAAACAAAGAAATACAAATTGAACAAGCTGAAAATTTTCAGTTGACAGCTCCGTAAATAACGAATACATCATTATTAATTACAAAGGCAAAACCCTAAAGTGTTTTATTGACACCGGCTCCACCGTAAATATGATGACGCATAATATTTTTGATTTACATGAGCAGATACAAAATACCTCCTGAAAACTAGTAATGGATCCTTAACCATCAACAGAAGTGTTAAACTACCCTTGTTTGGGTATAAAAACTCCCAAACATCTTGTTTCCGGCTGATCATTATTTTGTATTACACAATTTCTCTGATGATTATGACATGTTAATAAGAAGAAAATTACTAAAGCAAGCAAAAGCTCGTATTGATTACGAAAAACGGAACGTTTCTCTTTATGGCATCAGTTTCGAATTACACGAATTTCCAGGATTATCTTATCAAAATCACTTTATATTTGAATCAGAACATAGAGAAGAAAAATCCTGTATTCAGCAAAAAAAAAAATGTGATTGCAGAACCATATCGCCTTGAACATTTGAATTCAGAAGAGAGACATTGTGGAGAAGTGCACAAGTATCGACACATACAATACTTTCACAAACAAAGAAAAACATACCATTAACACAGTGCATAACTCGCCCGTTTATTCCAAAACATTCAGCTACCCCCAGGTATATGAACAAGAAGTGGAAGAACAGATACAGGACATGCTGAACCAAGGCATTATCCGTCCAAGTAATTCACCTTACAATAGTCTCATCTGGGAAGTACCCAAAAAACAAGATGCTTCGGTAGAAAAAAATTCAGAGTGGTAATAGATTACCGCAGATTAAATGATATCACTATTAACGACAAACACCCCATTCCATGTATAGATGTAATACTGGGAAAATTGGGTAGATGCAACTATTTCACAACAATAGACCTAGCCAAGGGCTTCTATCAGATCGAAATGGATCCTAAAAACATATCCAAGACAGCTTTCTCTACAAAAAATGGCCATTACGAGTATTTACGTATACCATTTGGTCTGAAAAATGCCCCGGCAACCTTCCAATGATGTATGAACGACGTACTTCGCCCACTCCTTAACAAAAGTTGTCTGGTGTATCTAGACGACGTAATAATTTTTGCCACATCAATCGACGAGCACTTGCATTCTTTGCAATTGGTCTTTGAGAAGTTGCAATTAGACAAATGCGAATTTTTACGGTAATAAAGAACATTTTTGGACACTTGATAACTAGCGAAGGCATCAAACCATATCCGGAAAAGATTACAGCAATATTGAAATACCTCATACCCACTAAAAAAAGGGAAATAATAGCCTTCTTAGGACTAGCAGGATATTATAGAAAATTCATACATAATTTTGCAGACATTGCCAAAAGACTAAAAGATTAAAAAAGGATGAAAAAATTGACATGAAAGACCCATAATATACTTCGGCCTTTGAAAGATTAAACCAGTTAATTTCTGATGACCTTGTATTAAAGATACCCGATTTTAACAGAAAGTTTGTATTGACAACTGACGCTAGCGAAGTTGCGTTGAGTGCTGTACTGTCACAAGGCCTCCGCCCACTTAATTATATCAGCAGGACACTGAATGAATATGAGGCAAATTACAGCGCAATAGAGAAAGAACTGTTGACTATTGTTTGGGCTGCCAAGACTTTCCGGCACTATTTGCTAGGCAGACATTTTGAAGTGGCTAGTAATCATCAACCATTATGCTGGTTGTATAAAATGAAAGATCCAAATTCCTAACTTACTAGATGGAGAATAAAATTATCAGAATTGACTTTGACATTAAATACATAAAGGGTGAGGAAAACTAAAGAACAGTGTTATTTCTCGGAACAAACACAGCACAGCGCCGATGAAGATAATAGTAACCTCATCTTTTTAACTGAAAACCCCGTTAACCATTACAGTCGGCAAATTATTTTCACTAAAGGACCGGACAAAATAACTCACGAGACATATTATAAAAAACAAATCACTCATATTTCCTATAGCCGCATGACAATAGAAAAGGCGAAGCAATACTTAATCAATCATTTGTGCACTAAACACAGTTCCCTCCATATCGATAACGATACAGATCTTGAAATTATCCAAGAAGCACACAAAGCCGTCATTAACACAAACAACACTAAGATACTTAAAAGTCTAGTGTTACTAAAAAATATAAAACCTATGCCGAATTCAAAGAATTAATTTTGCAATCACATGAGAAATGGCTACATCCAGGCATACAAAAAACGAGTAAACTTTTTAACGAATCGCATTATTTTCCAAACAGTCAATTACTTATTCAAAACATAATCAATGATTGTCTTCTTTGCAATCTGGCTAAAACCGAACACCGTAACACCAAGTTCCTCTTAAAAAATTACACCACCATCTGAGTTTTGTCGTGAAAAATTTGTGATAGATATTTACTCATCCGAAGGAAAACATTACGTCAGTTGTATTGATGTATACTCGAAGTTTTCTACACTTGAACAAGTGCAAACCAAAGATTGGATTGGTAAAAGGCTCTTATGCGAATATTCAACCATATGGGGAAACCTCAACTGCTGAAAGCAGATAGAGACGGCGCTTTTTCTAGCCTAGCGCTAAAACATTGGTTGAATGGTGAAGGAGTTGAGTTACAGTTGAACAAAGCAAACACCGAGGTAACAGACGTAGAAAGATTTCATAAAACCATTAACGAGAAAATAAGAATAATAAAAACATCAGATGATGAGGAAGCCAAATTGAATAAAATCGAAACTATACTTTACATATACAACCACAAAACTAAGCATGACACAACATCACATATTTTTGTATGACGGACAACCAATCATTGAAACCCAGGCCAAGAAAATAATAAAATTAATAACATAAATGACGACCGACGAAATTATAATACAAGATATACAATATAGAGGAAGGGACCATTACAGAAAGGGAAGTTGGTAAACCCCTTCAATGCAATCAAAATGTAGAACAAACAGCACCAGAGAGTTATCAAATAACAAATAAAAACATAACTACACACTAGTACAAAACCCAATTTAAAAAGGCAAAGAAATTTAATAACCTACAATTATTACAGGATGGCGATTCTGAATAACATTGCTACTTTTGACATCCACCCTATGTAATTGTCAACAAATTCAAGTAAATAACATCGACACCATCCATGGATATCTCCTCTTCTCAGATAAACCTTTCGAATTGCCATCGGCAATTGAACAGCATTGCTTAAGAATACATTTAACTGAAATAGAAACCGTTACCGACTATTTTGCTCAAATTGTATCCAACGACATGCACCCACCACAACTCAAGTAGTTGTATGGATAATTGCTGATGGTGTTAAACGGCAAAATCCTACATCGAACTACACATTCCAAAACGTGGTCTACTTAATGTTGTAGGCTCAGCTTACAAATACCTTTTTGGCACACTCGACGAAAATGATGGAGTCGAATTCCAGAAGAATTTAGAGGCAGTAGCTCAAAACTCCATCAAATTGCACGAATTAAACGACATCATAAAACAAGTAAATACCGAAACGCAGAAGGTGCAAGACTACGAAAATAACGGCAATATGCTTGACACACTCACGTATGAGCTCTTACAGTTCACAGAATATGTGGAGCACTTGGAAATGGGAATGCAACTCTCCCGACTAGGACTGTTTAACCCCAAATAACTAAACTATGACAAATTGGAAAACATTAAACGCCAAAACATATTATCAATTAAGACATCTACTTGGATCGACCATACCAACAACTTCCTATTGATCATATCACACATACCCACTAATCACCAACTAATTAAAACAATCAAAATAATTACTTATCCGGACCAAAATGGTTATCAGCTAGATTACAAAGGAAAAGTTTTTAATCGAGATAATAAAGAAATAACCAACGCATGTATTGCTGACATAGTCAAACATAAGAACCCAGTTTGTAATTTTGTACCAGTGCTTGGAAAAGAATTAATTAAATATGTAGAACCTAACATAATATTAACTTGGAACATAAGCAAAACTGCTGTCATACAGAACTGCGAAAAACTTTACAAAAATTTTCAAGTTGAAGCAAATAAAATCATTCGAGTGTCACAGTGCAGAGTCGAAATCGAAAATATCATCTTAAGCGAAACCAAGTAATTGGTATGTAAACATTTTGGAGGCCCCGGCGAGATACTTAAGATGCTCAACAGGCGGGAGGATGTTTGTACCTGCTCCAACGCAAAAGTCAAATCAGCAATTCCCATTAATAATGCCTGCTCTTGAACGCTGAATAAGCAGTATACCCGACGAACGGATATAAAGCTTGTGAAGCCTCATCAGCATTTCCTTACACGTCCGGTCGAAAAAATTAATTTGCCCTAAGTATGCACAAACGCTGGTGCCTTGCACATAATTGCAGACCACATATATATTTATAGCAAAATATTATAAGCAAAATTGTGATATAAATTCAATCAATTAATAAATAAAAATTGAGATATACTTTTGAAGTCAAATATTCAACAGTGTTTTCCTTTGTCGCGAATTATCAACCACAAGATTAAATCAAGAATAACACTTGATTAGCCACACCACTCTTTCGGTACTGTACCCAAAGAGACATCAGACTTCAGTAATGCACTTGAAGTCATCATCACGATCCTTCGGTATTGCACACACGGAATCGGCAACCGATTAGTAAACCAACTAATCGGTATATAAACATTTTGGAGGCCCCAAGGAGGAGATACTCAAGGAAGACACCCAGAAGTACCTCAAAAAGGATATCCAGTAATATCATAACTCAACACGCAGGGTTTAAACGTTAAATCACCTTTAACATTCAGCATGGCGCATCACCAAGAAACAATGGAGCAGTTGGACAAGTTGACCAGGGCACAGTATGAAGTGGGCTCGGCAATAGAGCAAATGGTGAGCAACTTTAAGAAGGATCCACAAGACCGTCAAACCATCGAATGTGCCAGTAAACGCATGAAGACTCTGAAGGAGGCATGGTCTAGTTCGACCATCAACATCATCTCGTACTCGAGCTAAATGAAGCTAATCATGAGTACTTCAAACAGGATTATAGAGGCAACGTAGCAAACCTATACGACTGGCTGTTCACCAAATTACACCAAAACATCAATGAGGAAGGAGAGAAGCGTAAAACGCCAGTGCAACTTCAAGTTCCCTTCCACGTCCATCAAGGAGGCTCTAACCGCAAGGACAGCATACCGCGAACCAGCCATCAGGAAGGCGACGGACCATAGCCCTAGTACGGCAGCAAAAGGCGTTGGTGCGTGCAATTTCTCGAGTCATTGGGGATATGCACTCGGAAACTGATCAGTGACATCCACCAGTGTACTATGATATCAAAACGAAATTATTGATACGTTACCACCATAATCTGGTGCAAAATAACCAATGGATATGGCAACGAGCAAACCTGGTGGAAATTGATGGTTATGATGCGGACAAATTCTACGAGACCGAAGATGCAGTTCAAAACGTAATCATTAAATTACGACAACATATTACAGTCAGTACACCAAACAACTCCACGCCAATCAACACCATACCACAGGCATTAAATGTGCATTTGCCTAAAGTTACCTTGCCAGTTTTTGACGGTAGCTATTCAACGTGGATACCATTTCGCGATTTGTATGTTAAGATGATATATACTCAGCCAATAAGCAACACACAAAAAATGTTTTACTTGGCTGCCAACGTAACCGGAGAAGCTAAAGCACTCATCGGTCACTTGCCAGCATGCGAGGAAAACTATGACGTAGCCTGGCAAATCTTGTCCGATAGGTTTAACAATAAACGCAAATTGGTTAAAACTATCTATAGCAAGTTGTCTAATATAAAGAATGCTAGCAGTGAAATGGGCTCAATGTTTAAAACTTTACACGATGCAGCCAAGGAATGCATTTACGCGCCAAATAGCCAAGGAGTTCCCGTAGATAGCTTCCACACAATTTTGGAGTATCTTTTATTGCAGAATTTAGATAAAACATCAAGATCCGAGTATGAACTGACGCTGGATCAGCCTCAGGAGTTCCAACCCATTGACAGCCTATTGAAGTTCATAGAAAAACATTTTCAATCTTGTGAAGACCGAGAACCACAACACAAAATTATCACCATTAAATCTACAATCGTGAAGTATCATTCAAAGCTATTCTCAGCAACCAAGGCACAATTCTTGGCAAAAATGCCGCCTTAGCGTTTTGATATAATTAAACAACACAAGTTATGTGCGAATTGTATGAAAAATGGTCATACATCGAAAACTTGTTCAATGAGAGGATGTACCAAATGCAACAAGAAGCACAACTCATTAGTGCATTTTGATCAACAGCTACCTAAGGGCACATCCAATAACACGGGTCAATCCAGTCAAGGGTCATCTCAGACACTCACAACATTCGTAACTGAGACTACCGTGGCAATACATAGGTATACAGGTGCCATAGAAAAACCACTCACCACTTCATTAGTGTCTCCGGTCAATCGTGCGGGCGTGAAACATGTGTTATTGAGCACTGTCGTCTTAAAAGTCAATGACTTCCGTGGCAATGTATTTGAATGCAGTGCAGTTTTGGACGGCGGATCTCAGACAAACTACATTACGGACAGGTTGGCAAAGAAGCTCGGATTACCAACGCAATAATATCCGCAGTACTTTGATGGAATTGTGGCGCTACTCACCGGGCCAACAATAAACTTGAGTCAAGATTGACTAGTTACTCAGCCCGAATTGAAGTTGTCATACTGCCAAAAATTACACATTCACTGCCAACACAGAGTTTCGACGTGCCAACCTGGCCTATTCCTAAAAATATTCAATTGGCTGATCCGGAGTCTAATAAATCAGGTCCAAGTGACATTCTTATAGGCAACGAATGTTATCTAGAATTGCCAGTAGTCGGCCAAATCAAATTGGGAACCGGACTCCCCATATTGCAAAACACCGTGTTCGGATGGGTGCTTGGTGGACACATCACAGTTCCATCAACAACTGAGAATTTGTTCTGCGGTATTGGAGTTACTTATGGAGATGAATCATTAACCCTACAGCTCGAGCGTTTCTGGCAGCTAGAAGAATTTGACACCACCAGCTCGCCGCTAACAGCGATAGAAAGAACTTGCGAAGCATTTTTCAACCAAACTGTGTGTCGAGCAGCGAACGGACAGTTCGTTGTGCGCTTGCCTTTCGTTGATAACGCAAGCCCTCTTGGAGACTCGAAAGCTATCGCATTACAAAGCTTTTACGCCATCGAACGTAAATTGCAAAGAAACCCGTCATTAAAATGCAGTATACGGGCTTCATGGAGGAATACCTGCGGCTAGGTCACATGGAAGAAGTTAGCGGAAGCATAAACCAACCCCACTACTTCTTACCTCACCACTGCGTTCTGAAGTGAGAGAGCACCACCACAAAGTTGCTTGTCGTTTTCAACTCATCAATGAAGACGTCAACAAATGTATCATTGAACAATGTGCTACTACCAGGTCCAAAACTTCAAGAAGACTTATTTGCGGTTCTTTTGAGATTTCGAGTACGCAGATATGTTTTGACAGCGTATATCGAGAAAATGTACAGACAAATTATCGTGAACGAAGCTGACCGCAAGCAAGCTGTCAAGAAGTCTCCTGATGTATTTCTTTTGGCTCAAGTAAACGGCGCCTTGTTTACCTTCTCGATGAATTTCCATGCCGAGAAAAAAATTTAATTGACCACCATCTTGCATCTCAAACTTGGAAGCGATCATCTGCTTAATTTCGCTGATTTCATCTTCGGTTGGGCTGATGATTATTAAATCGTCAACGTAGACTGCAATGTAATTGAATTGTTGTTGATGATGTTTGACGTACAAACAGGCTTCATTTTTGCATCTCTTGAAACCCATACTCTGGATAACTTCATCTAATGTGTTGTTCCATGCACGACCAGATTGTTTTAGTCCGTAGATTGCCTGTTGAAGCTTCAGTACTTTCTTTGGATGCTACTCATCAGCAAAATTTTCCGGTTGTTTCATATATACGTCCTCTTCTAGCTTGCTGTTCAAATATGCATTTGATATGTCCACCTGGTGCATATGTAACTGTTTTTCTGCAGCTATTGCGAACAACATTCGAATGGTCTCATAGCGTATAACTGGTGAAAATGTTTCCCAGTAGTTGATGCCGAATTGTTGCCCACAGCCTTTAGCAACTAGTCATGATTTGAATTTTTCTATTTCGTCTTCTTTGTTTCTTTTGATGCGAAACACCCACTTTGAACCAATGCCTTTTTTCCTGATTGATTCCAAATTGACTAATGACCATGTATTATTTGCCAGTAGTGCGTCGTATTCCTTTTGCATTGATATTTGCCAAGCATTGCCATGTTCACCTTTTAATGCATCTGCTACTGATTGTGGGGCTTCGATGTCTTCCAGGCTGTTCAGATTATTTAGGATATGTCGCTGCTTTGCAGCCTGTATTCGTATGTATTTTGGTCTACCAGGTTGAACTTGCTTTGACTTTGGTGTCGGTGGTTTGCTTTGCCCAATTTCAACTCCTTCTGATTTTTCAACTTCTTCTGACTTTTCAGTATCTTTTGTCATTTCAGCTTCTTCTGACTTTTGTGTTTGTGGCCTGCTTTGCCCATCTGAATCCATGGCTTGGACAAACTCTTCCTCCTCCTCACTTGAGTCAGTACTGTTGTGTTTTATAGGGTCAGCTTCAGCTGGCACTGATGTTGGTGGATCTTGTTCTGGAACCTTAACGTTTGACTCGAAGCGAATGATGTTTGTCATAAAGTCATCGTTTCTGTCTGAAATTTTGCTTTTTTTAGTTACCTTTGCGTCGAATACACCTTCCACGAATTTTATATCTCGCCGCTCAATAATTTCCCGTTTATGTCAATCATACAGGCGGTAGGCTTTGGCTGTAGAAGAGTAGCCGACAAATATATACTCCTTTCCCTTCGATTGGAATTTGCTTTTTCTTGTCTTATCTACGGCGAATGCGCGCGATCCAAAAACTCGTAAATGTTTGACTGATGGTTTACGGTTCTTCCAAACTTCAAAAGGCGTTTGCCCATTTAATGCTTTTGTTGGGCATCTATTGCGTAGATAAACTGCAGTATTAACCGCCTCGGCCCACAATAACTCTTCCGGTTGTGCATGAATTAAAAGCGCCTTAGCCATTTCGACAATAGTACGATTTCCACGCTCGGCCACACCATTTTGCTGAGGTGTGTAAGGAACCGTCAGCTGTCTCTTTATGCCGCACTTGTTTAAATGATTTATGAAATCGTTGTTGATATATTCTTTGCCATTGTCGCTTCTCAACGTCTTTATCTTTTTGCCCGTTTGGCACTCAACGTACGATTTAAACAAGTTGAACTTTTCGAACACCTCACTTTTGGCGCGCATAAAGTACACATAGATTTTGCGTGAAAAATCGTCAATAAATGTCACAAAATATCGATTGCCGGCAGGGCTTTTTACGTTCATCGGTCCGCAAATATCTGTATGTATTAATTCAAGCACACTTTCTGTAACACGGTTAGCCTTCTGCGGGAACGGCAAAGCACATAATTTTGCTTGATTACACGTATCACAATTTATTTCTATTGGCATGTTTTCGATTTGAAACCCGTGAACTAGATTTTTTTCACTGATCTGCTTAAGGCTTTGGAAATTTAAGTGTCCAAACCTATTATGCCACTCTGTTGCCAGCGAAACTTCATTTAACATATAAACCGCACTTTCTGGTTGAATTGTGTACAGATACAAGTTGTCTTTTAACACCGCTCGTAACATTATTTCGCCTTGTTTATTTTTGATAAGCGCCTCTGCTTCATCAAATGATGTTAAATTACCGTTTTGAGCTGCTTTGTTTACTGACAAAAAACTCATGTGTAATGTCGGAACATATAAAACTTCACGCATTTCAATGTTTGAGTATTCCGTTTTAAAATAAACTGTTCCAATTCCAGGTTATTCCACAAATTTATCGGCCGCCAGCTAATTGTTGCTTTGTTCTCAGCAAACGATATAAACATACTTCTGTCACAACACATATCTGAAGTTGCGCCGCTGTCTAGACACCATGTACTTTTTCGCTGCTCGGCGACAATGCAATGCATCAAACAGTTTGTTTGCTCTCCTCCTGTGTTTCGTTTGGTGTTATTTTTCTTGCTTGTACACTCTGACACACGATGCCCTGGCTTCCCACACATAAAGCATTTGCCAAAAAAACGACGGTTATCGTTACTTCTTTTGTTACCATCGTCACGGCGTCTGCTGCTTTGCTGTACTTTTGTGTGTGCGTAAACTGCTTGGACCGAACATTCGCTGGAGAGAAGCATTATTGTTTTTAACGTATCAATAATTTTGATGTCCAGTTCTGCCAACTTTTCTATTATTTCTGTAAAGGAATTTACATATTGAGCCACATTTTCGCCTTGTTTCATATTGAGACGCAAAAGTTTTTGGTAAAGCTGTACTTTACGAACTGGTCCGACTGACACATGCACATCGCGTAATTTTTTCCATGCCTCTGATGAAGTTTCGCACAACTTTATGTGCTGAAGCTGTGACGGCTTTACGTTTAATATTATGCATGCCAATGCCTTTTAATCTGTCGAAGGCCATTTTTCTGTTTCTTCACTTGTGGATTTTTCAACAAGTACATATTTACCACACACGACATTCCATAATTCCGATGTGATAAGTACGCTACGCATAGACATACACCACACATCATAATTGTCTTCACCAAGTTTTTCTATTTGGTGTGACACGCTCATTATTTCTTTTGTTCTGAATTCACTGAGGATGTACATATTCACTTTAACAATGTCTTTACTTTTTCCGAACCACTTTTCTGTATTTAGGTAACCGAAACGCGTTCTGGGCCCATAACCTTTGTTGGGCTTTTAATCATGTTCGAAGTTAAAGTTTTTATTCAGAACTAAATTATACAGAATGTTACAAAAGTAAGTAGTAAGAAGTAAGAAGAGAAAAGAAAAATGTGATCATTCACTTTAAGACGGATGTTGCCAGATTATTATATTTAGCTTATATTACAAGCAAACAATTTCAACAATATTGTTTGCTCTTTCTGATTTGTTTATTCGAACAGTGCGGACACGGTCAATTGACTTTCTGACATTTTTCCAAATTTTAATTGATTTCTCGATTTAAATTCATTACATTAAATTGTTAAATTGTTTACATTCACGAAATATTTGATTTTAAATCTGTGGATCATCAGCTTTTGAGTGAAATTATTGACATTTCAAACAAAAAAAGTGAGTTCATTATTTTTGTTTGTTGGTGAGTACCTAACCTCATTTCCACTGGAATTTATTTGTGTTATTTCTTCAGCTGATTTGTAAATTATTTCAATCGTTCAATTTCGGTCGTTTGCTTTCTTTATTTCGGCTATTCAAAAGGTAAATTATTGAAAATTATTCCGTGAAAACTTTATGTGTGTTTCATACAAAGTGATCAATTACAGATTGAAATTTGTTACGATGCCACAAAGAGGTCGCGCTAATATCGGTCGGCGTTCCCGACGTACAACGGACCAACGTAATTATACAGCACGTTTTACGGTAGAGGAAAATGCTACTACAAGGGAATCTGCTCGAATCGGAATGATTGAATATCGTGCGCGACAATCACAAGAGGCTCACGAAGCTTACAATGAGTAATAACGATTGAGAAGAAGACAAGTTCGTGCTCAGGAAGTTCATGAAGCAAGAGAACAACGTTTGGCTGCTCACCGACAACGCCAGCAACAACAACGATTGCCTAATTCGAATATCGAACGTGCAGCCTTTCGATATGAGCCGGACATTGAATACGGTGCGCAAGCATAAGTTCGATTTGGTTCGATGTCTGCCGCATTGCGATGCACTGAAATTTCCAAAAGAACCGGCCGGATTGTGTTGCGCAAGCGGAAAAGTGAAATTACCAGAGTTACTTCCTCCACCAAATTCGAATAATTTTTTACAAAATTCCAAGATGTATAACGATTGTTTTCAAATGACGTCGTTTGGTGGGGAAATTGTGAATGAACATAATTACAATCCCACATTCAAGGTGAGTTCACCAACAATCTAACCCTTATTATCTCGCCAATAAAATACAGAAATTAACATATTTGTCTGCAACTATAAAGATTCACGGGCAAATTTATCACCTTGCTGGATCGCTGTTGCCGCATCCTGATCAAGATCACAAATATCTCCAAATATATTTCCTTGGAGATTCAAATGAAGAAGTGAATCGACGTTTTGCAATTTTCAATGCGACGAAGAGAGAAATTGTGGAGCAATTTCAAGAAATGTTGCCTGAACACAACGAACTAATTCGATTATTCAAAACTTCGTTAGAAAGGATGCCATCTGATTATCACAGAATCGTCATAAAAGCGGACAAATGACCAGCAGGCACTCATGAACGGCAATATAATGCACCGACGGCCGACGAAATATCAATTGTTGTTCTTGGCGATAGTTTAGAATCCCGTGATATTGTTATTAAACGTCGAGCTGGAGATGCATTAGAGCGAATCTATGAAACTCATCGATCGTATGACTCACTACAATATCCGCTTATGTTCTGCCGTGGTGAAGATGGATATCAGTTGAGATACAACATGATCAATCCTGCCAATGGTTAGTAAAAGAAAAACAAACAGTCTTGATTGTAACTTCATTTTTTGTTAACTTTTAGGTATCGATACAAATAAGAAGGTCAGTGCAATGAACTTTTACGCGTATCGATTGATGATTCGCGAAGGAATTGACAACCATCTCTTGAGATATCGCCGATTATTTCAACAGTATGCAGTTGATGTGTACGTGACGATGGAGACAGAACGACTCAATTTTATTGGCTTCAATCAGACCAAGCTTCGATCTGAATTTTCATTTGCGAGATGCGGTCAATTGCGATGAAGATGTGACAAACCTTGGCCGACTCACGATTTTGCCGTCCACATACATTGGCAGCCCAAGGCACATGCACGAGTACTCGCAGGATGCGATGACATACGTGCGGAATTATGGACGGCCGGATTTGTTTGTTACATTCAGTTGCAATCCAAAATGCCCACAGATAACGGAATTATTGGATCGTAGTCAATCAGCAAGTGATCGTCACGATGTCACAGCACGAGTTTTCAAACAACAGCTACGATATTTAATGGACTTTATCGTGAAGCTCATTTGGAGAATGGCCAAAGAGTGTATTTCAACCCAGAGAATGCAGTACAGCGAGCGGAAACACCACCAGCAACAACATTGACGAGTTTTTTCTCAGCTTGCGCCAGTGATCCGTTTGCGAAAACATTGCTTTATTCAGAAATGCCTCGATATTATACATGGAATGCATCGTCGAAGAAATCAAGTAGATGACATCCAGTAGATGGACATCCAGGTGTGTTCTCAACTAATGCATTAGGATGAATTTACACAATCCACACGAAAAACGACGATTACTTCTACCTTCGGTTGCTATTGATTAATGTACGCGATTCAACTTAATTTGAGTCATTGCGTACTGAGAATGGTGCGGTGTGTGCAACTTTTCGAGAAGCATGCCAGCAATTACAATTGCTGGAACATGATACTCACTGGAATCAAACGATGGACGATGCGATAGCTACTTCGCATGCCACTGAAGTTCGCACACTTTTCGCGGTGATCATTTTGACATGTCAGCCTTCAAATCCGCGTCAATTATGGGATACGTACAAAAATTACATTGCTGAAGACATTTTACATCGTATTCGAGTGGCAACATGGAATTCAGAATTGCAAATGAACGATGACATCTACAATGAAGCATTGGTGTTGATTGAAGATTTGTGTTTGCTTATGAGTGGCAAACTATTGACTGAAATTCATATGCAAGCGCCAAATCATCAAATCAGAGATGTACTGAATCGTGAATTGGAACGTGAGCGTGCATACGACAGAATAACTTTGGAACAACAAGTACAAAAAAATGTTCCATTATTGAATGAGGAGCAAAAGAGTGCGTATGATGAATTGATGAAGGCTGTCAATGATGGAAACGGTGGACTATTTTTTCTTGATGTGCCCGGCGGAACTGGGAAAACGTTCCTGATATAATTGATTTTAGCAACAATACGATCTCAAAATGGCATTGCGTTGGCTCTGGCATCTACTGGGATTGCTGCAACTCTACTAGAAGGTGAAAGAACGGCACATTCGGCACTGAAGCTTCCGTTAAATATGCAAATCAATTAAACACCTGTTTGCAAAATTTCAAAGCAATCAGCTATGCAAAAAGTGTTGAAGAACTGTAAAGTGATAGTATGGGATGAGTGCAGAATGACTCACAAACGGTCTCTAGAAGCACTTGACAGATCAATGAAAGATCTGCGGATTTCTAATCGTCGCTTTAGTGGCGCAATGATACTGTTAGCAGGCGGTTTTCGACAAACACTTCCTGTTATTCCGAAATCAACAGCGGCGGATGAATTGACCGCATGTCTCGAGTCATCGTATTTGTGGCGGTACGTGAAAACCATACGATTGACTATGAATATGCGAGTGTTCCTGCAACAGGATAGCACCGCAGAAGTTTTCTCTAAAGAACTGCTACGAATTGGAAATGGGCAAATTCCGGTTGATACTTCCAGTGGTTTGATATCAATTCCACCTGCCATTTGTCAATTCACTTCAACGAAAGCTGAACTCATCACGAATGTTTATCCGAACATTGGCCAAAATTATCGTAACTAGGATTGGTTGAGTGCACGCCCAATTTTAGCTGCCAAAAATACCGATGTTAATGACTTAATCTGGATGATTCAAAGTCAAATTCCGGGAGATTTGCGCTCATACAAATCGATCGATCGTGTTGAATATGAAGACGAAGCCGTGAATTATCCAGTGGAATTTCTAAATTCTTTGGATTTGCCTGGCACGCCGCCGCATCACTTGCGTCTCAAAGTTGGATCTGTCATTATTATGCTTCGCAATCTTCATGTGCCGAAACTGTGTAATGGAACCCGACTGATTGTGGCGCAGCTATCGAATAATGTGATAGTTGAAAGAATTTTGAAAGGGACTTACAAGGGGGCAGAATGCTTGATTCCACGAATTCCTTTGAGTTCCAACGATTTGCCATATCAGTTCAAACGTATTCAGTTTCCAGTGAAACTTGCATTTGCAATGACAATCAACAGGTCACAAGGACAGTCGCTGGAAGTGTGTGGCCTAAATCTGGAAATGCCATGTTTTTCACACGGCCAGCTATACGTGGCGTGTTCACGAGTTGGAAAACCATCTTCTCTGTACATTTACGCACCGGAACAGAAAACAAAAAATGTTGTTTATCAAGCTGCGTTACATTGAAAAAAATTTTGAAAAATCGCAAATAAATGATTTTCAACACAATATAAATTCAACTTTCTTTTCTTTTCAAAACACATAATTTCACGCAGGGCAACGCCTGCGGGGTCAGCTAGTCATTTTCATAATTTTTGCCGGTTTCGTCGGAGATTTTCCAATTTTCCAATTTTAACACCTAACAAAAAATTTGCACCTTATCATGGTAAAGAATACATACAAACAAACGACAATCAATACCAATTACAACCTCACAACAACAACAAAAATATTATTAATAAAAATTATGAAATCTTGACTAATTTTATTACTAAAGAATCTGTGACTTTCCTTCCAAAATAAAAAAATTAATGAACTGATTCCTTCTTAAATTTCACTGCAATACAACGTTTTCTAGAAAACAAGTTTTAGAATTCCAAGAACTGGTAACATAAGCTATAACAAACTCCATTGTGGAAATTGTTAAAGATGTATTTGAAACAGAAGGAAATAATTTATTAATTCCCAAGTTATAGAAAAGATTTCTAAAGCATTTTCAGAAATTGATACTGAATATAAGTTGCTTAAACAATTTCAAAATCGAAATTTGTATACACTACCAAATAATTTTTGCATATGTAATACACTGTCAGAAATTATAATGAACAATAATCCCATATTAGCCCCGAGTAGCACCGGAATGTTATTCGTAGACATTCTTTTTAAATGAAATAATTCTTCGAAAGTGAAGGAGTCTTAGTGGCTACTCTAAACAATATAGGAAAAATGTGATATATGAAAACCTGTAGTAACATTATCAATTATGGAGCGCTATGGAAAAGTTTGCGTATAGATGAATGTAAACTAATGATTCACCTCTTCGTATGTCTCAACGATTTTGAAATAAATGATCCTCTTGGATCAAAATCTGGGGACCATGTGGAAATTATTATTATTATTATTATTATTATTATTATTATTATTATTATTATTATTATATCTTACACCATAAATTATTATGAGTGCAAGGTGTTGGGGGAATGAGAAGAGAAAAAATGTTTATAGAAAGACGCACTTTGGAGACCAAGCCCGTGGCAGGATTGAACCTGCGACCCTCGGGGTGTGAGTCTGGATTTTATTATAGCTTCCCAGTTATACATAATTTCCAAATTCTAAGTCTAAATAATATTTTTGTTGCTTGTTAGTGGCTAGTGTGGTTATGGTTTACTTACAAAGGTCAGTGAAGGGCGCCTGAACAAAAAATATACCCACGATACATACGCATATACTCGTATATACGTATGTCGTAATCGTCACATTCGTTGCATTCGAGTACATTTCTCTTTCTTTTAAGGAGCCGCAGTTGAATTGCATTTATACGTTTCCGTTAGTATTTCGTTTTCGCCGTTGCCTTTGGATTTTTGTGTGCAGTTCTTTGTGCAATTTGAAAATACCCTAAAACCAGCCTAAGTCGACTCACTAAATTGTTTTAAAAATTAGTTCTGGTTTATATTGGCATTTCTTACATGAGGTTTTTTTTTTTGGTTCGTGCAATTATGGACAAGTTGAAGGAAACTATTTTCCAAGGGCATACGTTGTCAAACAATATTGATCGATCGAATGCCCACGAATCAAATAACTTTGTCTTAAAGCTGCATCAAGACACTCTTGTCAGAGTAATGCAGCAGATTTATTTGGCTTATCTGCCGGGATTAGGAGAAGTAGAAGTTCTCAAAGAAGATAAGTGCATGATAGAAAATACGTACTCTACAGCCTACAGCCGATACATACAGTGTATGATTATGCTTGAGAACAGTAAACTGCCAGCATCATCGGAAGCCGCCAGCTCTACACTTGATTTATTGGAACCTGTACCTCGATCATCAAAAGTAAGCCTTGCACCATGTGGCACCGACGTTTTCCGTGGGGATGATTTACAATGGCCCTCATTTCGTGATATGTTCACCTCCATATAAATAAATAATTACCGACTATCTATTGTAGGGAAACTCCTTCATCCATTACAGAAGACGACTGGCGAGACGCATGACATTGTGCAGCTAGCTCCGCTTACTAATGATGTGTTTACGATGGCGTGGGAATATTTGAAGGTATCTTAATAAATAAACAACTAAATACGTTTATTATTCTCCCATATTGTAAGTCTGATTCTGGCGCGCTGATATGGAGCTGCCTCGAAGTATTACTATTTGTATCGCGGCGCTAAAATCACTCAAGTCCGACACCTCTAATTGGGATGTCATATTTGTTTTCTTACATTCAGTTCGCTTACCAAAAGGCTCTGTTTATCTCTGGGAACAGTCATTAAAAACAAGACTAATATCGCGCAATGGAAGCAGTTGGGCAATATCTTGATGGAACGGTTTCAAACGCTAGAAGCTGTTTCCGCTTTGAGCTCTCCTACCACGCTGTCTACATCTCGTATAGGGAATGATCCTGCCACTAGCACGCCGAATGCACATCACACATTGGATGAGTGTGCAAATTTTTCAGTGTGCTGTGCGTAGAAGCATTCGCTTTACGGCTGTTGACAGTTTGTGCGACTATTAGTAGAGGATCGTATTGCTACTGTCAAGAAGTTTGCGATACAAACTCGTCTACATTTACTCTTGCACCCGTCAACAGAAATTGTAACTCCTTGTCCAAACAAAGGTCAAACATTTTGACGAATGAGCACAGCGCAGTTTAAGACAATTAAATACAGTCCACTACAGAAGAAAAGTCAGTGCAACAGTTCACTACGTGTCTCAAAACACAAAAAGCGTTCTTTCAGGCACAACCCTTGTGCCAGTATTCCTTCTCGATTCAACACATACTGTTCGTGCTTTAATTTACCCCGCTTCGGAAGCATCCTCCGTCACAAAAAGGCTAAAACGTTTGTTGCGAATGCTATGCACTAATTCAAGTCAATTATATTCTTTTTGGATAGGTTTGTTCCACGATAGCAAGTTTCTGTTGCTCTAGGCTTTCGTGGTTCCCAAAATCACTGGGACCCTCTCTTCGTGTGGGCTTGATCCTGAACACTTAATTTATTGACCCATCTCGATTATGCATACCCAACGTTCTCACAAGGCGCCCCAATCGATCTTCTACTAGGTGGCAACTCTTATTATACGCGAATGACTCAAAAGTAATACCAGCAAATCACTTGTGGCACAATGCACGTCGTTTGGGTGGATACTTACTGGACCTTTGACCAGCACGCCACACATCAGTCCGTGCTTCTGTATCTGCCCACTTTACAGAAATTTCTTTTGGTTTACAGCGTAAGAAATTGTGGGAAGGGGAAGAAGTTTGTGCGCCCCCACGCTGGACGCCTTTGAGTGCGAAGAAATTTACAAAAAATACGACTCGGCGATCTGTTGATCTTACATTCAAGAAGTCAGCCCATATGAATCTCTAGGTTCATCGCATGTAGGCAGTTTCTCCGCAATGAACGAACAGATATGGCGCACACAGTTAAAGCTACAATTTCATTAGCAAATAGTCAGAAATCACAAAAAAATAATTTTGTTCAAAACAAACTAAAAAAAATGAAACAAAATACTTTATATCAAAAGAAACTAAAAAAATTAAAAGATACTTATTTTAAACCAAATAAAAGCAAATTAAATGTGAATAGACAATTAAAAGAGAAAAGATATAACAAAATTACTGAACATAAACAAGTAAAAAGTGCAAATAATGATGATAAAGAGAATGCAGTTCATAATACAGTAGTCCCTTTAATTACATCACAAGCACCATTTCCAATGAAAAAAGCTCACGTTCTTCTGCTTGATCATGGCTTGCTTCATCTTCGTCAATACTTTCCGACATTTCGTGAGAACATCTTCTTCTGCCGTTCTCATCTTTGTGATAAATTCCTGTCTGGGTGAGCTGACGAGACATTTCATCAATAATGGTTGGTTCTCTTTTGCACCCAGAGACGTCTGGTTCGCGGCAGAGATGTTGCGCGATTTGTTAGTCGCTCCATCTACCGGTGTGTTACTCACTTGAGGTTGTTGCTGATATGTTACTCCCTCTTCTGGCGATCGCATAATTTTGCTACTTCTTCTAAAGCAGCTTCCCCTTTCTGGATCGCTTGGAGTTACTTTCTGTTGTATTTGAGGTTGAGGTTGTGTTTGTTACTTTGCTTTTTGCTGAACTGTATTCATTTAATACGGGTCGCCGCTATCTCCGTTCGTTGTACAGTCGCTTTGAAAATATCCATGTGGTTGTCTATGCAAGCAGGGAGTTCCGCCGAGGGTTGGCACAATTCTTCATGAGAACTTGTACTCAGAGCCAGGATAAGCGTTAGTCAGGATTGATGCTCAACTGAGCCTGTAAAGCCAACTTAATGGTGACGTAATATCGGACGTACTTGAAGAACCGCCACGGTTTTTACCGGGACGGAGGCAGCTACAGCATTTGCCCGAAAGCCATTTCCACCCGATATCACTCTGGTGTACTGAGGTAATGGAATACTGCAGCTACCAGCCCAAGGCAGAGTGTTCATATATGTTTTCAAATCATTTTCCTAGGGGCATACCGCGTCAGTTTCTTTTTACTTGTGTCTCCCATGATGCCATCTGTGAATGGAAGGGGAGCACTTCTTGAGACGGTGCCTACTCGTCTTGCCACAAGTGTTTCTCAGAGTTTGCAGACCCTTTCAGTCGCACTCTCCTCGCTTGCCGCTCTTCGTCGGGGACTCCTTATCGGTTATTCGCAGCTACCCTACTCTGGTAGGCCGTACATTATCCGCCACCTGTGATCCCCATGGTAGCCTGAGCTTAGCCCTATAATTATTAGGATATCAATAGATAAAACTAATGCAATTACTCCTCCAAGTTTATTAGGAATATATCGTAAAATGGCGTAAGCAAATAGAAAATATTATTCAGGTTTAATATAAATTGGTGTTACTAAGGGATTTGCTGGAATAAAATGATCTTGATCTCCTAATAAATAAGGATTAGTAAGTATTAAAATTATTAGACTTATTAGTATAATAAATCCAACAATATCTTTAAATGAAAAATATGGATGAAATGGGATTTTATTATTATTAGAATTTAGTCCTATTGGATTATTTGATCCTGTTTGATGTAAAAACAATAAATGAATAATTACTATAGCTAATAAATAAAAGGTAAAATAAAATGAAATGTAAAAAAATCGAGTGAGAGTTGGGTTATCTACTGTTAATCCTCGCCATACATATTGTTGTAAATCAATTTCTAAATATGGAATCAATTCTTCAAAAAGATATTTTGCCTCATGGTAAAACATATCCTATAATAGCGGTTCCTATTAATAAAAATAAAATAATTGTTCCAATTAATCATGTTGAAGTATAAACATATGAGCTATAATAAATACCTCGTCCTAGATGTAAATATGCGCAAATAAAAAAAATGATGCTCTATTGGCATGTAGAGTTCGTAATAGTCACCTATAGGTAACATTTCGACAAATATGATTTACTCTATTAAAATCTAAATCAATATCGGCTATATAATGTAAAGCTAAAAATAATCCTGTTAAAATTTGAATACTTAGGCATAATCCAAGTAATGAGCCAAAATTGCATCAAGTTGATATATTAATTGGAGCGGGTAAGTCAATTAAGGTATTATTTATTATTTTTAATAAGGGGTGAGTTGATCGTAATTCATTAGTTTATTAATCGTAAAGGACCATAACATAAATTAGTAATTTTTATAAATAAATAATGAATAAATATATATTGAAATATTGAAAAAGAAAATATTTCATTAGAAGCTAAAGAAATAACCTAAATAATAGTACGAGCATTCCCCCTAAAAATATTAAAAATAATATATATGAAAATCAAAATTTTTTTCTTATAAGCCCTGAAATTAAACAAATTAATAAAGTTTGAATTAATAATATAAAGCCTATGGCTAATTAATGATTTATTTGAATAAAAATTAAACTAATTGTTAATAATAGAGATAATAAAATTAATTGAATGATATCAAGAAATAGTTTATTAGAAAATATTAATTTTGGAGATTAATGAAAAAGAAATATCTTTTTTCATGAAAGTTTAAAAAAAAATAATGTTTATTTTTGATTTACAAGACCTAGGTTTTTATTAAACTATTACAACTAATGATTATATTTATTTATTATATAGTTACAAAGTACAAAAAAATGTTCCATTATTGAATGAGGAGCAAAAGAGTGCGTATGATGAATTGATGAAGGCTGTCAATGATGGAAACGGTGGACTATTTTTTCTTGATGTGCCCGGCGGAACTGGGAAAACGTTCCTGATATAATTGATTTTAGCAACAATACGATCTCAAAATGGCATTGCGTTGGCTCTGGCATCTACTGGGATTGCTGCAACTCTACTAGAAGGTGAAAGAACGGCACATTCGGCACTGAAGCTTCCGTTAAATATGCAAATCAATTAAACACCTGTTTGCAAAATTTCAAAGCAATCAGCTATGCAAAAAGTGTTGAAGAACTGTAAAGTGATAGTATGGGATGAGTGCAGAATGACTCACAAACGGTCTCTAGAAGCACTTGACAGATCAATGAAAGATCTGCGGATTTCTAATCGTCGCTTTAGTGGCGCAATGATACTGTTAGCAGGCGGTTTTCGACAAACACTTCCTGTTATTCCGAAATCAACAGCGGCGGATGAATTGACCGCATGTCTCGAGTCATCGTATTTGTGGCGGTACGTGAAAACCATACGATTGACTATGAATATGCGAGTGTTCCTGCAACAGGATAGCACCGCAGAAGTTTTCTCTAAAGAACTGCTACGAATTGGAAATGGGCAAATTCCGGTTGATACTTCCAGTGGTTTGATATCAATTCCATCTGCCATTTGTCAATTCACTTCAACGAAAGCTGAACTCATCACGAATGTTTATCCGAACATTGGCCAAAATTATCGTAACTAGGATTGGTTGAGTGCACGCCCAATTTTAGCTGCCAAAAATACCGATGTTAATGACTTAATCTGGATGATTCAAAGTCAAATTCCGGGAGATTTGCGCTCATACAAATCGATCGATCGTGTTGAATATGAAGACGAAGCCGTGAATTATCCAGTGGAATTTCTAAATTCTTTGGATTTGCCTGGCACGCCGCCGCATCACTTGCGTCTCAAAGTTGGATCTGTCATTATTATGCTTCGCAATCTTCATGTGCCGAAACTGTGTAATGGAACCCGACTGATTGTGGCGCAGCTATCGAATAATGTGATAGTTGAAAGAATTTTGAAAGGGACTTACAAGGGGGCAGAATGCTTGATTCCACGAATTCCTTTGAGTTCCAACGATTTGCCATATCAGTTCAAACGTATTCAGTTTCCAGTGAAACTTGCATTTGCAATGACAATCAACAGGTCACAAGGACAGTCGCTGGAAGTGTGTGGCCTAAATCTGGAAATGCCATGTTTTTCACACGGCCAGCTATACGTGGCGTGTTCACGAGTTGGAAAACCATCTTCTCTGTACATTTACGCACCGGAACAGAAAACAAAAAATGTTGTTTATCAAGCTGCGTTACATTGAAAAAAATTTTGAAAAATCGCAAATAAATGATTTTCAACACAATATAAATTCAACTTTCTTTTCTTTTCAAAACACATAATTTCACGCAGGGCAACGCCTGCGGGGTCAGCTAGTCATTTTCATAATTTTTGCCGGTTTCGTCGGAGATGTAATGGACTCTTTCAACACAAATCTTAAATAAGGTTCCTTTGAAGTTCATGCTTCATTAGAAGCAGCATACGGTGCTTCAGTAGCATATGGTCGTTTTGGTCATGGTCGTGGTCACTATAACTTAGTTGCATCCGTTACATTATGAAATTTGTCTCACCCGTTAAACATTCTTATTATATTGCTAAAAATAAGTTAATGACCTTTGTATTTTCGATGTATGAATGAATAAAAGTTCCTAATTTTCTTTGTAAACGCTTCCATTTCTGCTTCATTTTTATATTTATTTATTTCTTTATCTTAGCTACATCTTCTTTTTCTTTTGTTTTCTATCCATTCATTAAAAATATCTTCATTTTAAGGTTAAGCTTCCTGGAGTGGATTTTTTTGGAACAATACTTTTGTAATCAAGTGAGAATATTTTTCAAACGTAGGAAATCTTTTAAGTAAGATACAATCACATTCATTTAAATTGATTCAGAAATGGTCAATTTAGTTTCCTCTATATGTAATCATGAATTTGAAAATGTTTGCAACATGTGGAATATTTAAAGCTTTTCAAAATATTTACAATTTTCCAATTTTAACACCTAACAAAAAATTTGCACCTTATCATGGTAAAGAATACATACAAACAAACGACAATCAATACCAATTACAACCTCACAACAACAACAAAAATATTATTAATAAAAATTATGAAATCTTGACTAATTTTATTACTAAAGAATCTGTGACTTTCCTTCCAAAATAAAAAAATTAATGAACTGATTCCTTCTTAAATTTCACTGCAATACAACGTTTTCTAGAAAACAAGTTTTAGAATTCCAAGAACTGGTAACATAAGCTATAACAAACTCCATTGTGGAAATTGTTAAAGATGTATTTGAAACAGAAGGAAATAATTTATTAATTCCCAAGTTATAGAAAAGATTTCTAAAGCATTTTCAGAAATTGATACTGAATATAAGTTGCTTAAACAATTTCAAAATCGAAATTTGTATACACTACCAAATAATTTTTGCATATGTAATACACTGTCAGAAATTATAATGAACAATAATCCCATATTAGCCCCGAGTAGCACCGGAATGTTATTCGTAGACATTCTTTTTAAATGAAATAATTCTTCGAAAGTGAAGGAGTCTTAGTGGCTACTCTAAACAATATAGGAAAAATGTGATATATGAAAACCTGTAGTAACATTATCAATTATGGAGCGCTATGGAAAAGTTTGCGTATAGATGAATGTAAACTAATGATTCACCTCTTCGTATGTCTCAACGATTTTGAAATAAATGATCCTCTTGGATCAAAATCTGGGGACCATGTGGAAATTATTATTATTATTATTATTATTATTATTATTATTATTATTATTATTATATCTTACACCATAAATTATTATGAGTGCAAGGTGTTGGGGGAATGAGAAGAGAAAAAATGTTTATAGAAAGACGCACTTTGGAGACCAAGCCCGTGGCAGGATTGAACCTGCGACCCTCGGGGTGTGAGTCTGGATTTTATTATAGCTTCCCAGTTATACATAATTTCCAAATTCTAAATCTAAATAATATTTTTGTTGCTTGTTAGTGGCTAGTGTGGTTATGGTTTACTTACAAAGGTCAGTGAAGGGCGCCTGAACAAAAAATATACCCACGATACATACGCATATACTCGTATATACGTATGTCGTAATCGTCACATTCGTTGCATTCGAGTACATTTCTCTTTCTTTTAAGGAGCCGCAGTTGAATTGCATTTATACGTTTCCGTTAGTATTTCGTTTTCGCCGTTGCCTTTGGATTTTTGTGTGCAGTTCTTTGTGCAATTTGAAAATACCCTAAAACCAGCCTAAGTCGACTCACTAAATTGTTTTAAAAATTAGTTCTGGTTTATATTGGCATTTCTTACATGAGGTTTTTTTTTTTGGTTCGTGCAATTATGGACAAGTTGAAGGAAACTATTTTCCAAGGGCATACGTTGTCAAACAATATTGATCGATCGAATGCCCACGAATCAAATAACTTTGTCTTAAAGCTGCATCAAGACACTCTTGCCAGAGTAATGCAGCAGATTTATTTGGCTTATCTGCCGGGATTAGGAGAAGTAGAAGTTCTCAAAGAAGATAAGTGCATGATAGAAAATACGTACTCTACAGCCTACAGCCGATACATACAGTGTATGATTATGCTTGAGAACAGTAAACTGCCAGCATCATCGGAAGCCGCCAGCTCTACACTTGATTTATTGGAACCTGTACCTCGATCATCAAAAGTAAGCCTTGCACCATGTGGCACCGACGTTTTCCGTGGGGATGATTTACAATGGCCCTCATTTCGTGATATGTTCACCTCCATATAAATAAATAATTACCGACTATCTATTGTAGGGAAACTCCTTCATCCATTACAGAAGACGACTGGCGAGACGCATGACATTGTGCAGCTAGCTCCGCTTACTAATGATGTGTTTACGATGGCGTGGGAATATTTGAAGGTATCTTAATAAATAAACAACTAAATACGTTTATTATTCTCCCATATTGTAAGTCTGATTCTGGCGCGCTGATATGGAGCTGCCTCGAAGTATTACTATTTGTATCGCGGCGCTAAAATCACTCAAGTCCGACACCTCTAATTGGGATGTCATATTTGTTTTCTTACATTCAGTTCGCTTACCAAAAGGCTCTGTTTATCTCTGGGAACAGTCATTAAAAACAAGACTAATATCGCGCAATGGAAGCAGTTGGGCAATATCTTGATGGAACGGTTTCAAACGCTAGAAGCTGTTTCCGCTTTGAGCTCTCCTACCACGCTGTCTACATCTCGTATAGGGAATGATCCTGCCACTAGCACGCCGAATGCACATCACACATTGGATGAGTGTGCAAATTTTTCAGTGTGCTGTGCGTAGAAGCATTCGCTTTACGGCTGTTGACAGTTTGTGCGACTATTAGTAGAGGATCGTATTGCTACTGTCAAGAAGTTTGCGATACAAACTCGTCTACATTTACTCTTGCACCCGTCAACAGAAATTGTAACTCCTTGTCCAAACAAAGGTCAAACATTTTGACGAATGAGCACAGCGCAGTTTAAGACAATTAAATACAGTCCACTACAGAAGAAAAGTCAGTGCAACAGTTCACTACGTGTCTCAAAACACAAAAAGCGTTCTTTCAGGCACAACCCTTGTGCCAGTATTCCTTCTCGATTCAACACATACTGTTCGTGCTTTAATTTACCCCGCTTCGGAAGCATCCTCCGTCACAAAAAGGCTAAAACGTTTGTTGCGAATGCTATGCACTAATTCAAGTCAATTATATTCTTTTTGGATAGGTTTGTTCCACGATAGCAAGTTTCTGTTGCTCTAGGCTTTCGTGGTTCCCAAAATCACTGGGACCCTCTCTTCGTGTGGGCTTGATCCTGAACACTTAATTTATTGACCCATCTCGATTATGCATACCCAACGTTCTCACAAGGCGCCCCAATCGATCTTCTACTAGGTGGCAACTCTTATTATACGCGAATTACTCAAAAGTAATACCAGCAAATCACTTGTGGCACAATGCACGTCGTTTGGGTGGATACTTACTGGACCTTTGACCAGCACGCCACACATCAGTCCGTGCTTCTGTATCTGCCCACTTTACAGAAATTTCTTTTGGTTTACAGCGTAAGAAATTGTGGGAAGGGGAAGAAGTTTGTGCGCCCCCACGCTGGACGCCTTTGAGTGCGAAGAAATTTACAAAAAATACGACTCGGCGATCTGTTGATCTTACATTCAAGAAGTCAGCCCATATGAATCTCTAGGTTCATCGCATGTAGGCAGTTTCTCCGCAATGAACGAACAGATATGGCGCACACAGTTAAAGCTACAATTTCATTAGCAAATAGTCAGAAATCACAAAAAAATAATTTTGTTCAAAACAAACTAAAAAAAATGAAACAAAATACTTTATATCAAAAGAAACTAAAAAAATTAAAAGATACTTATTTTAAACCAAATAAAAGCAAATTAAATGTGAATAGACAATTAAAAGAGAAAAGATATAACAAAATTACTGAACATAAACAAGTAAAAAGTGCAAATAATGATGATAAAGAGAATGCAGTTCATAATACAGTAGTCCCTTTAATTACATCACAAGCACCATTTCCAATGAAAAAAGCTCACGTTCTTCTGCTTGATCATGGCTTGCTTCATCTTCGTCAATACTTTCCGACATTTCGTGAGAACATCTTCTTCTGCCGTTCTCATCTTTGTGATAAATTCCTGTCTGGGTGAGCTGACGAGACATTTCATCAATAATGGTTGGTTCTCTTTTGCACCCAGAGACGTCTGGTTCGCGGCAGAGATGTTGCGCGATTTGTTAGTCGCTCCATCTACCGGTGTGTTACTCACTTGAGGTTGTTGCTGATATGTTACTCCCTCTTCTGGCGATCGCATAATTTTGCTACTTCTTCTAAAGCAGCTTCCCCTTTCTGGATCGCTTGGAGTTACTTTCTGTTGTATTTGAGGTTGAGGTTGTGTTTGTTACTTTGCTTTTTGCTGAACTGTATTCATTTAATACGGGTCGCCGCTATCTCCGTTCGTTGTACAGTCGCTTTGAAAATATCCATGTGGTTGTCTATGCAAGCAGGGAGTTCCGCCGAGGGTTGGCACAATTCTTCATGAGAACTTGTACTCAGAGCCAGGATAAGCGTTAGTCAGGATTGATGCTCAACTGAGCCTGTAAAGCCAACTTAATGGTGACGTAATATCGGACGTACTTGAAGAACCGCCACGGTTTTTACCGGGACGGAGGCAGCTACAGCATTTGCCCGAAAGCCATTTCCACCCGATATCACTCTGGTGTACTGAGGTAATGGAATACTGCAGCTACCAGCCCAAGGCAGAGTGTTCATATATGTTTTCAAATCATTTTCCTAGGGGCATACCGCGTCAGTTTCTTTTTACTTGTGTCTCCCATGATGCCATCTGTGAATGGAAGGGGAGCACTTCTTGAGACGGTGCCTACTCGTCTTGCCACAAGTGTTTCTCAGAGTTTGCAGACCCTTTCAGTCGCACTCTCCTCGCTTGCCGCTCTTCGTCGGGGACTCCTTATCGGTTATTCGCAGCTACCCTACTCTGGTAGGCCGTACATTATCCGCCACCTGTGATCCCCATGGTAGCCTGAGCTTAGCCCTATAATTATTAGGATATCAATAGATAAAACTAATGCAATTACTCCTCCAAGTTTATTAGGAATATATCGTAAAATGGCGTAAGCAAATAGAAAATATTATTCAGGTTTAATATAAATTGGTGTTACTAAGGGATTTGCTGGAATAAAATGATCTTGATCTCCTAATAAATAAGGATTAGTAAGTATTAAAATTATTAGACTTATTAGTATCATAAATCCAACAATATCTTTAAATGAAAAATATGGATGAAATGGGATTTTATTATTATTAGAATTTAGTCCTATTGGATTATTTGATCCTGTTTGATGTAAAAACAATAAATGAATAATTACTATAGCTAATAAATAAAAGGTAAAATAAAATGAAATGTAAAAAAATCGAGTGAGAGTTGGGTTATCTACTGTTAATCCTCGCCATACATATTGTTGTAAATCAATTTCTAAATATGGAATCAATTCTTCAAAAAGATATTTTGCCTCATGGTAAAACATATCCTATAATAGCGGTTCCTATTAATAAAAATAAAATAATTGTTCCAATTAATCATGTTGAAGTATAAACATATGAGCTATAATAAATACCTCGTCCTAGATGTAAATATGCGCAAATAAAAAAAATGATGCTCTATTGGCATGTAGAGTTCGTAATAGTCACCTATAGGTAACATTTCGACAAATATGATTTACTCTATTAAAATCTAAATCAATATCGGCTATATAATGTAAAGCTAAAAATAATCCTGTTAAAATTTGAATACTTAGGCATAATCCAAGTAATGAGCCAAAATTGCATCAAGTTGATATATTAATTGGAGCGGGTAAGTCAATTAAGGTATTATTTATTATTTTTAATAAGGGGTGAGTTGATCGTAATTCATTAGTTTATTAATCGTAAAGGACCATAACATAAATTAGTAATTTTTATAAATAAATAATGAATAAATATATATTGAAATATTGAAAAAGAAAATATTTCATTAGAAGCTAAAGAAATAACCTAAATAATAGTACGAGCATTCCCCCTAAAAATATTAAAAATAATATATATGAAAATCAAAATTTTTTTCTTATAAGCCCTGAAATTAAACAAATTAATAAAGTTTGAATTAATAATATAAAGCCTATGGCTAATTAATGATTTATTTGAATAAAAATTAAACTAATTGTTAATAATAGAGATAATAAAATTAATTGAATGATATCAAGAAATAGTTTATTAGAAAATATTAATTTTGGAGATTAATGAAAAAGAAATATCTTTTTTCATGAAAGTTTAAAAAAAAATAATGTTTATTTTTGATTTACAAGACCTAGGTTTTTATTAAACTATTACAACTAATGATTATATTTATTTATTATATAGTTCCAGAAATTTTATTTATTAGCGGAATTTTGTCATTTTTATTAATCGAAAACATTTGATTTCTATATTATTAAGTTTCGAATATATTGTTCTTTGTTTACTTTTTCTATTAATAATTTATTTAAATATAATAAATTATGAAAATTTTTTTTCTATAATATTTTTATGTTTTAGAGTTTGTGAGGGGGGCTTTAGGATTATCTATTTTAATTTCTATAATTCGAACTCATGGAAATGATTATTTTCAGTCTCTTAATATTTTAGAATGCTAAAATTAGTGATATTAATAGTTTTTTTAGTTCCGTTATATATTATTAATATTATATTTTGAATGGTTCAAAATATATTATATTTAATTCGATTTTTTTATTATATTTAATTATTATTCAAATCTTCTATCTATATATATATAAATGGAAGTTTGTATGTCTGTATGTCTGTCCTTTATAGAATCATAAACTATGCATTTAATCATGTGATAATCTTCAGCAAAGTTATTGTGCATGAGCCCACGAAGGTTTCTCAGTTGGTACCGATCCAATTGGACAAAGGGGCCTCCCTCCCATACAAATCACAAATTAAAAAGCCATTATTTCTGCTTCGGTTAACAGTATGTGTACAAAATTTGGTACGTCAGTTAAGTGTACACATTCTAAGAGCTGTTGCAAATATGGGCGGGATTGGACAAAGGGGCTTAGTACCTCCCAAACAAATCACCAATTAAAAAGCCATTATTTCTGCTCCGGTTAACAGTATTTGAACAATATTTGGTATATAGGTTTAGTGTACATATTCTAAGTGCTGCTGCAAATATGGGCGGGATTGGACAAAGGGGAGTGGTACCTCCCATACAAATCACAAATTAAAAATCGTTGATATCTGCTCCGGTTAACGGTATTTGAAAAACATTCGGAATGTAAACCTATCTTTCTTCTTCGAAATATCAGTCAACAAGGACTTAGAAACGAAACTATTGTGTTTCATACGACTGTGTTCCAAGTATACAATAAAAAAAGCGAACAAAGCAAAGTAAACAAGTTTCACTTAAAGAGAGTGTAAACAAAGTCAGTCATCAGCGCAATTAACGTTTCGAGTTGTGGGTGACATAAGAATTTATGTAAATTGAGAAATTAATGTCCGGCTCACATTGAACAGACAAAATTGAGAGTATTCTTATATTTGGGAGCTGTTCAGATATGCCATCCCTGATGGCAGGCAATATGCCAACCCTGATGACAGGCAATGTGAACGTACTGTTCCCATACAAAGAATAGTAATAACAGCTGTTATTACTAAAAAGAGCAACGCAGTTTGTGTCATTTGTTTTGTTTTCCTTTTGATAGGCAAAAGGAAATTTGGCCATTCGCGTTTTAGATCGTTCGAGTAAAGAAGTGCCAAACTTAAAAAAAAATAAAAGAAAGTGAGCCAAATAGTGATAGCCAACTACCAAAAAATATGTAGTACAAGAGAGCCAAGTTTTGCAAGTGGATTACAAATTATAACCTTTTTGTACAATAAAATACATTTGCAACTGAGCCATCGTGCAATATTTATTGTGCGGTTTGTGTTCTTTTGTTATTGTGGAGTTTTTTCCGTGTTTAAGCTCAAGCTTTGTCAGCTCAAACATTACAACCCCAAATTTGGTGAAGGGCGAACCTTCCCTAACATATCATCATAATCATCATCACGGGTGAAGGGCGATCCCTCCCCAGTACATCAACATCGGTGGCAAGCACATCCATCATCATCAACATCATCATCGGCCAGGCAACCAGGCCAGCAACCGACCAATAACGTCATCATCATCATCCTCAACTGGCACGGCGGACCGGCCAATCAACTAACCACAACATCATAATTAGCCACAAGTGGCACGGCACGGCCACAGAATAACCCAGGTGAGTGGCGCATTCAGAAGTTTTTTCGAATAGTTTTGTGCATTTCATTGTGAGTTAAATTAATTAAGATAAATAATTCTATCGAATTGAATTTTCGTAGTTTCCGTCAGCATATTTTATTCATTCTCTACAATACGTCGTTCCAGTACAATTATGCCTCCAAAGCGACAAGCAATTGGCCGATCTACACCTAAAGCACGGAAGAAAAGTGCATTACGAGCCTCAGAATCAGACGAGCATCAAGCATTAAGGCTGAAAACTGATCGAATTCGTACTACTCAGGCCCGTTCATCTGAGACAACTGAGCAACGAGCATTAAGGCTGGGAAATCTTCGAGTTTATGCCGGTTAGACCCGTTCGTCTGAATCATCTGAACAACGAGAAGTGAGGTCAGAAACTTATCGAATTCGTACTACTCAGGCCCGTTCATCTGAGACAACTGAGCAACGAGCATTAAGGCTGGAAAATCTTCGAGTACATGCCGCTGAAACCCGTTCATCTGAATAATCTGAACAACGAGAAGTGACGTCAGAAACTGATCGAATTCGTACTACTCAGGCACGTTCATCTGAGACAACTGATCAAAGAGCATTAAGGCTGGAAAATCTTCGAGTATATGCCGCTGAGACCCGTTCGTCTGAGACAACTGAACAACGGGAAAGAAGGCTGCAAAATGTTCGAATAAGCACAGCTCGATCAAGACGAACACTGTACGCTGATTTAAATCTTGGTGCTTTCCATTATGACAGTAATAATAATTACAGTCTTCATCCAAGTGTTGTCATTGGAAAAATGGATAAAATTTGCATGTATTGTAGCGCCTCCAAATTTAAGAATGAAACGCCTGGAATGTGCTGCGCCAATGGAAAAGTTAAACTGCCAGAATTACATCCACCACCCAAACCACTATCAACGTTGCTATCAGGTGTTACACGTGAGTCGAAAGCATTTCTTGGAAAACATCCGCAAATACAATTCATGTTTCCAAATGACATCGTTCGGTGCAACGAACACCGTGCGCGAAAATTACATGCCAACATTCAGAGTCCAAGGGCAAATTTATCATCGTGCCGGATCGCTTCTACCATTCCAGGACGCAGAATGGAATGAAATTAAAGAACTTCTGTTAGCTGGACAATCATCTTCGGACCGCCATGACATTACCGCATGCGTATTTAAACAAAAATTGAAATCGTTGACGGATTTTATTATAAAGCATAACGTTTTTGGAGAGACACGCTGCTGGATGTATTCCATTGAATGGCAGAAAAGAGGATTGCCACATGCACATATTTTGTATTGGTTAATCAAAAAATTACGCCAGATCAAATTGACCAAATCATCTCAGCAAAAATACCATAAGGACATTGATCCAGACTTATTCGACGTCGTTAACAAAAATATGGTTCATGGTCCATGTGGCGCATTCAACCACAATTCACCATGCATGTCTCATGGGAAATGCACGAAACGATACCTAAGAAAATTGGTTTCTGATACCATCACTGGCAATGACGGATATCCACTGTATCGTCGACGATCAGTTCAGGATGGCGGCAAATCCATCGTTAAGAAAGTACGAAACGTTGATGTCGAAGTCGATAATCGTTGGGTTGTGCCATATTCACCGTTGCTCTCAAAGACCTTCAAAGCACACATAAATGTTGAGTATTGCAATTCAGTGAAGTCCATCAAATACATTTGCAAATATGTCAAAAAAGGAAGCGACATGGCAGTCTTCGGAGTAGGGAATGTGGCCGCACCGCTCGATGAAATTAACCAATACCAACTTGGACGCTACATTAGCAGTAATGAAGCAGTATGGCGCATCTTATCATTTCCAATCCATGAACGACATCCAACAGTAGTACACTTGGCGGTTCATCTCGAGAATGGACAGCGCGTGTACTTCACAGCAGATAATGTACGTGCAAGAACTTTAACTGCATTTTACTCATTGTGCCCAGATGATATTTTTGCAAAAACTCTATTTTATTCTGAGGTACCAAAATTCTACACATGGAATGCATCGGCTAAAAAGTTTCAACGTCGCAAAAAAGGTAAAGCAGTTGAAGGACAAAACAATTTATATTCCAGTGACGCGTTGGATCGTCTGTACACTGTTCACCCGAACAATACAGAATGCTTTTATCTGCGATTGCTGTTAATCAATGTACGTGGACCGACATCTTTCCAAGATTTAAGAACAGCGAACGGTCAGCTGTGCGCCAAGCTTGATTTGCCAGGCATACCACCCCACGTTCTTACATTGAAAATTGGCGTACCCATCATTCTGCTTCGAAACATAAATCCACCACGACTTTGCAACGGAATCAGACTCTCAGTCAAGAAAATGATGAACAATGTTATCGAGGCAACAATTTTGACTGGAAAATTCAAAGGTGAAGACGTACTGTAGCCGCGTATCCCAATGATCCCAACAGATATGTCATTCGAATTCAAACGTTTGCAGTTCCCGGTGCGACTCGCTTTCGCAATAACTATCAATAAAGCACAAGGACAATCGTTGCAAGTGTATGGATTAAATTTGGAGATTCCATGCTTCTCACATGGGCAGCTCTATGTGGCTTGCTCACGCGTCGGAAAACTTGCTGATTTAATCGTTTACGCACCAGATGGAAAAACAGAAATATTGTGTATCCCACAGCACTTGTGAAGATGAAATTTGCCAACTGACAAATTTCACTCACACAAAAACCTGTAAAAAGCACTAGTAGGCGAAAGAAAGCTATAAAGTCGATGGAACGCGCAGTAGTGAGGGGATTGGCAAGAATAGAGAGCGGAAAATATAAAAAAACACTCCACAATCGGTATTTTAAACAAAGACACCGAGCAAATTTACTCACAGGATTTTATATTAATAATTTTTGTATACGACCCCTGAAAGTTGCTGAGTTTTTCCCTCAGCTCTGGAAAGTGCGTTGCAGGACTATATAATATCCAAGGATAATCCAAGTGCAGGACTAAATAATATCCAAGGATAATCCAAGGACTTGTTGCGAATAAGGACTAAATAATATCCAAGGATAATCCAAGTGCAGGACTAAATAATATCCAAGGATAATCCAAGGACTTGTTGCGATTAAGCACTTTCAAGGACCCACGAAGAACTTCAAGGATCCTTGAGGTTTCTGGGTATAAATTCTGTATACGATACCTGGTTATCCGGCGAGCTTACCCCGGCGGAAAATTGAGTCGTTACAGTGGCGCCCGAGCAGGGACTAATAAAAAAAACAGACGTTCAACGCATCGGACTTTCAAAAGAAATTCAACGCATAGAACTCCTAGGTAATAAATCCAAAGAGTGACAGAGAACTACGTCGATCTACGCAGTCACACAGAGGAGTGCCGATTTAGCACCTGCTGACAACACACACGGACACCCATTGTTTTCATCATCATCTAAGTGAAGCACAGGATGGTGAAAACAAGCTGGCTGTACTCACTACGCAAGGAGGAGCTAGTGCTTTTCTGTGTGGAATTCGATGTAGAAGCTACAGGTACCGTGGAAGAACTCCGTAAGCGACTCTCAGAGTTCTTCACGATTACAAAATTGACTCAAGAACAACAAAACCGTTTAGAGAAGCTAAAATCCAGGTACGTCAGGAGTACCTCACCCAAGCTGGCTACGCCCATAGGTACCCGCGATACGCTGAGCGTGGACAGGCCAGGCCATATATTCACAGGTAAAATACCAGCGGCATGGGAGGCAGAGTTTCGGAGAACCTCACTTAATCGCGCTGTGCCACCAACGGCCGTGGAACAGCCGCACCACACGCCGTTATCATTGATCATGTAAGGAAATGGTCCATTAAGTATGATGGTGGCCGTGACCCCCTGGCGTTTCTGGAACGAGTGGAGGAGCTGTCGGAAGTGTACGGACTCGACAAGAATCTACTCCCGCGTACCATGCCAGAATTATTGAAAGAGCGTGAGTTGTTATCGTACAGAAACAACAACAGATCGTGGAGCAACTGGGACTCGTTCAGGAAAGACTTCTTGAAATTCTTTCTACCAGCGAGGTACTTTGAAAAACTCGATGACGAGATTCGCCAGCGAAGACAAAAGCCCCGGGAAACATTCAAACTATATGTGGTAGAAGTCCAGGACCTCATGCGACACGCTGGGTATTCAGAAGAACAGTAGCTAGAACGAATATTTAAGAACAGTCTGGAGGAGTACCAATGGCACGTCCGCCGAAAAGACTTTACGACGCTGGAGGAACTAGTGAGCAAAGAAGATTTGGAGGGCATACGGAGTGACTACGATGTACCCAGAACACCCACGCCACAACCCAGAACACATATGCCACAACCAAGAGCACCAACACCACAACCAAGAGGACTTATTCCACAAATCAGAATCGAGCATACCACACAAAGGGAGACTCGGAGTCGGCAGGTCCTGCCAACGACCGAAACCATTGCTAACACCATGATAGACGTACGCACTGCCTGTCGGCGTTGCGGACAGAATGGACACGTCGCGCACTACTGCCGTAATGCACAGATTCTATTCTGTTGGGACTGTGGCAAGCTGGGGACCAGGACTGTTGAGTGCTGCAGAGCCAAAACGGGAAACTGGCAAGGCTGTCGTCAGTAACGAGGCCCGACACAGCCCACAAGCATCCGGCCTCACCAACAATAAGTGCGTTGCACTGCGATGGGCAGCGCATCTGTGCCACTGTCTCCACTGGCACCTACACCACCAACGCCACCATCGATACAGGAGCCACTTGAAGTTTCATCAGCGAAAGCCTTAGCCGCCAGTTACGTGCAACCACTGGTAGGGTCACATCTACACACATACGTGCACGTATGGCCGACGGACGCACCCGAGAGGTCACGGAGGTGCTTTAAGTGAACATACAGTTAGGGGGGCGAAACTGCGACCTCGAGCTACTCACAATGCCGGACGCCACAGACGACCTCCTTCTGGGACTCGATTTCATGTCGACAATGGGAACAAAAATCGAATGCGGTGACCAAGATATCATGCTGGGACCTCAGGTTGAGGGCGTGCAAAACAGCGACTTTACAGAGTGCACGACCATCCAAGAAGAGGCCATCACGGAGAAAGAGACTATCGAAGCATTTCTGAAGACCGAGCTAGATAAATTTGAAGACAAACCTGGAGTAGCCAACATTACAACACACAAAATTGTGATGCGCGATGACAGGCCAATAAAGCAACGTTATTACCCCAGGAACCCCGCTCAGCAGGAAGTAATCAACGCCGAAGTGGACGAACTATTGAAAAAGGGATGTATAGAGCCTTCACATAGTCCACATAGTGCACCAATTGTCCTCGTGCACAAGAAAGATGGGACGTGGAGATTATGCATAGATTACAGACAACTGAATGCCAGATCTATACCCGATGCATATCCGTTGCCCAGAATACAGCATATATTGGACCGCTTACGGGAGGCGAAATACATCAGCAGCCTCGATCTGAAGAATGGGTACTGGCAGATACCCATGGATGACCACAGCAAAGAGTATACCGCATTCACGGTGCCAGGCCGTGGACTCTTCCAGTGGAAAGTAATGCCATTCGGGCTACACTCAGCACCTGCGACATTTCAACGAGCTTTAGACCAGGTAATAGGACTTGAAATGGAGCCGCACGCTTTCGCATACCTGGATGATATCATCGTCACAGGGCGAACACTGGAGGAGCACCAACAGAATATAACCGAAGTATTCCGACGCCTGCGAAAGGCCAACCTTAAATTAAATAAAGACAAATGCGCGTTCTTCCAGAGGAAATTGAAGTATTTGGGGCACATGGTCAGTGACCAAGGAATCCACACTGACCCAGATAAAATCGCGGCCATCAGAGAGCTAAAACCACCCCAAAATATACGAGAGGTGCGACACTGCCTGGGAGTAGCGTCATGGTATCGGCGTTTTGTCCCAGACTTCGCCAAGACGGTACACCCGTTAACACTATTACTAAAAAAGGGTAAACACTTCAAGTGGGCTGGAGAGCAGCAAGGCGCGTTCGAACAGTTGAAGCAGAAATTGACAGAGGCACCAGTCCTGGCGTGTCCGGATTTCACTAGGAAGTTTGTGCTCCAGACCGACGCAAGCGACTACGGACTGGGCGCGGTGCTCACCCAAGAAGTCGACGGGGTGGAGCGCGTGATAGCCTACGCCAGCCGCCACTTAAATAATGCAGAGCGAAACTATTCACCCACAGAAAAAGAGTGCTTAGCCATCGTATGGGGTATTAGAAAGGTGCGACCTCACCTTGAGGGATACCACTTCACGGGATACCACCTGTCACTGAAGTGGCTGAACTCCATAGAAAGCCCTGCAGGTCGTATCGCAAGATGGGCCCTTGAACTACAACAGTACACATTCGACGTGCAATACCGGAAGGGAAAATTAAACGTGTTAGCCGACGCCTTGTCTAGACAGCCAACAGAAGCCGCCTGCACCATTACCATTGAGGACCGAACAGAACCAGACTGCCCCTGGTGGCAAAAACGTAAAGCAGAGATCATCGCTAGCCCGGAGAGATATGCTGACTACCAGTTGGAAGGTGGACAGTTATACAGGCACATCCCGAGTTATCGCGGCGACGAAGATTGCATCCCGTGGAAACTGTGTGTACCAAGAACGCTCAGGAACCGGGTTCTACAGGAAAATCACGATGCACCTACGGCAGGACACTTAGGCATCAGAAAAACAATAGCACGGATAGCCAACCGATATTACTGGCCGGGGCTATTCCGGGATACAAGTCGATACGTGCGTCAATGCTCCTTCTGCCAACGATATAAAAGCAGCCACCAACAACCAGCTGGGAAAATGTTGAGCCACATCCCCACTGAGCCTTGGTCTGTTTTGTGCGCCGACTTTGTCGGACCTTTACCCCGTTCCACACATGGTAACACCATGCTAGTCATGTTCTTCGATAAATTCTCCAAATGGACCGAGATGGCCCCCCTCCGAAAAGCCACCACCGAGACACTGCAACGGGCTTTCCGGGAACTCATCCTGTCTCGTTTTGGAGTACCCAAAATCCTAGTGACGGACAATGAGTCTCAATTCAGTAGTCGAGCGTTCCGCCGGTTTACCGAGGGCTATGGCATCAAACACCAGTTCACGGCGCCCTACACTCAGCAGGAAAATGCGGTGGAACGCACCAATCGCACCATCAAGACTATGGTGGCCCAATTTGCGAGTCAACGGCAGCAGAAGTGGGACGACTTGCTTCCCTAATTGACTCTTGCCATTAATACTAGTGTATCGGAGACAACGGGATACAGTCCGGCTTATCTGGTACAGGGGCGTGAACCGCGACTACCAAAGGCGCTGTACGATGAGACAACGTTGGGTACAGGGCTAACCCCACAGACTGCTAACGAACGAGTAGATCAACTACAAGAAGCTTATCGCATCGTGAGGCAAAACTTGGAACGAGCAACACAGGATCAAAGAAGATATTATAATCTGCGACGCCGAATGTGGAAACCAGAAGTCGGACAATTGGTGTTAGTAAGACACCACTATTTGTCCAAGGCCACCGACCACTTCACCGCCAAGTAGGCCCCACGTTACGATGGACCGTATCGTGTAGACACCTTCACCTCCCCAGTTATTGTCCAGATGAAAAGGGAGGGAAGCAAGGAGACGAAGACAGCCCATATCAGCGAATTGAAACCCTACTATACCGTGTCTTTCCCACCGCGAAGTAAGGAAGGAGTGTGAAGATGAAATTTGCCAACTGACAAATTTCACTCACACAAAAACCTGTAAAAACCACAGTAGTAGCGAAAGAAAGCTATAAAGTCGATTAAACGCGCAGTAGTGAGGGGATTGGCAAGAATAGAGAGCGGAAAATATAAAAAAAACACTCCACAATCGGTATTTTAAACAAAGACACCGAGCAAATTTAACTCACAGGATTTTATATTAATAATTTTTGTATACGACCCCTGCAAGTTGCTGAGTTTTTCCCTCAGCTCTGGAAAGTGCGTTGCAGGACTAAATAATATCCAAGGATAATCCAAGTGCAGGACTAAATAATATCCAAGGATAATCCAAGGACTTGTTGCGATTAAGCACTTTCAAGGACCCACGAAGAACTTCAAGGATCCTTGAGGTTTCTGGGTATAAATTCTGTATACGATACCTGGTTATCCGGCGAGCTTACCCCGGCGGAAAATTGAGTCGTTACACACTTCAATAAATATAAAATTGTAACGAAACACTGCAATGTCACAGTTTTTTCGAAATGAACAAAATCAATAAAATGAATCAAAATTAAGTCATTCCTTAAAATTTATTTATTTAAACTACTCATCCGATTTCAAAAATTCTTTGACCAGCTGAATGCTACACCCCCTACAATTCAGGGATAGCGAAGCGCACCGGGTACAGCTAGTTATTTTATAATAATTTTTTATTTTATAGGTTATTTATCTTACGGATTAATTTTATTAAGATTATGAATTTGTTCTTTAATATTAATAGCAAAGGAATCTATTTTAAAGTATATACAATTTTATTAATTTATTTTTATTAAATGATATTGGGCTATTAATTTTATTAGTATTGACTTTTAGAAGAATAAATTTATTTTTATTTTATTTATTTTTTGAAGGTTCATTAATTCTAGGGTGAGGGTATCAGCCGGAACGTTTAGAAGCAGTATTTTATTTATTATTTTATACTTTATTTGCATCATTACCTATATTAATTGGAATTTTTTATTTATATAATATAATGGGTTCTTTAAATTTTTATATAACTAGAAAATTATTAATAAACTTTTAATTATTATATATTTCTATAATTTTTGTATTTTTAATAAAAATATTTTTAGTTTATTTATGATTACCAAAGCTCCAATTTCTGGGTCAATAATTTTAGCTGGAATTATATGGAAATTAGGGGGTATAGTTTAGTGCGAGTTTTTAGATTTCTTCAAATAATGGGTTTAAAATATAAATATTTATTTATTAGAATTAGACTAGTTGGAGGAATTTTAATTAGATTAATGTGTATGCGTCAAACAGACTTGAAAGCTTTATTTGCTTATTCTTCAGTAGCTCATATAGAAATTGGTTTAGCAGGGCTATTAACTATAATTTATTGAGGGGTATGTGGTTCTTTTGATTTAATAATTGCTCATGGATTATGCTCATCTGGTTTATTTTATTTAGCAAATATTAGCTATGAATGTTTAGTAAGACGAAGTTTAGTAATTAATCGTGGATTATTAAATTTTATACCTTCATTAACATTTTGATGATTTGTACTAAGTTCTTGTAATATAGCAGCTCCTCCTTATTTAAATTTATTAGGAGAAATTTCTTTATTAAATATAATTGTTAGTTGATCATTAATTACTATAATTTTATTAGCTTTATTATCTTTTTTTAGAGCGCCGTATACATTATATAAATATTTTTATAGACAACATGCACAAATTTTTTCGGGGATTTATTATTTTAGACCAGGTAAAATTCGAGAATTTTTATTATTATTTTTACATTGAGTACCTTTAACCCTTATGTCAACGGCAGAACTTCGTTACGCACGTCAACAGCAACACACCCGGGTACATACGTTTTGTATGGGGAATGTCATGCCATTAGCATATAAATGCTAATATCTAACTCGTTTGTTGGAATTTCTTTTGTCTCTCCATTTCCCGCCATTCTGCATATTTTTTTATTTTGTTAGAAAGAGACATTTTTTTCTTGTGTTAGTAAGAGACAAAAGGTTCAGAACCAGTTTTACCCTTGCATTTTTTTATTGTGTTAGTAAGAGACAAAAGGTTCAGAACCAGTTTTACCAGTCATTGTGCATACTTTTTTTATGGAAAATTGCATGCCGAGAAATGGCGGGAAATGGAGAGACAAAAGAAATTTGCAGAAATTTCATTCTTTGTAGTTTCGTCAGCAAATTTAGTTTACATTTGTGATTGGAAGTGAAAAGACGTTTCTGTTAATTTTGTAGAAATAAAAAAATAAAATAAAAGTGAAATGGCAGATGGTGAATGGCTTACTCCACGACAACTAAGTGCACTTTCGTACGAAGAACAGCAAGCATATATTCGTCAAACGCTTGAAGAGAGCCAGGAAGCAATAAGTGACCACGATTCAATAGTTGATGACGAGGCTTTAGATGAATGTGTAGGTGATATTGGTGTCGATGACTCAGACTTTGAAGAGCCCACGTTACCAGAATATGACACAGAGGACGACAGTGATTCTGATGAAGAACTTGAAGATGCGCCAATTGAAACTGGGGAATATTTTACTGCCAGAGATGGTAATGTTTGGTCTTCGATACAACCACAACCTGTTAGATTCCGTACGCACAACATTCTAAGAAGTGCACAATCTGGACCAGTACGGGCAACGCAAGGTTTGACCATTGCAGAAACTTTCAAATTGATAATGTCAGGCGAAATATGCGACATAATTATTCGTGAATCAAATCGAAAGGCAAGGCAATTCTTTGATGATGGCAATACAAAACATCCAATAAGAGAACCCAGATCATGGATTCCCATAACAGAAAGTGAATTTGATGCATATTTGGGCGTACTTTTGCTAAGTGGTGTTACACATTCCGGTTACGTGCATACGAAAGATTTGTGGAAAACTAAATCACATCCATTATATCGTGCTGCAATGAGTGTACGACGATTTTGGGCAATTAGCCGCTTTATTCGTTTTGATAATGGAAACACACGCCAGCAACGCAAACAAACTGACAAAGCAGCAGCAATATCGGACGTTTTTTTGATGCTAAACAGCTGTCTTCTAAGATTCCCTCAACTGATGTCACCCAGGACACTTATTGGGCTGGGTTTCCCTTGAATGCCTGGAGGTCCCTAACTGAGTCTGGCAACCTGCCTATTTCCCTCAAATCTTCCTCACTCACTGGCCCACACAACGGGATCTCAGCTGGGGTCACGGTAAGTGCATTCATTTGTTCCAGTTGACGAATGCGGTTTTCCGCCTTCTTCAACTCGAGCATTAGTGCACCCACAGAGCCAGTCAGCTCGGTAACCGAACGGGCAAGGAATCCATAATAAAAATTTTTGACTCACCAAATTTGTTTTCTTTCTTTTAATAAATTTTCCTTTACTCCTTCCTTCGCTGCTTTCTTTTGTCGCTTTTAGCTTGAGTTCGCTGAGCTGATGCCGCAATTTCCTTATATATTTTTTTCTCGGACTCACAAGCAGATCGATTTCATTGGTTATGTTATTGCTGAAATGTAAAATGTTTTAGTATATCATAAAATAACATTCAAAAATTTATGACATAATGTCTGGCTTAGGTCAAGGAAGGGACGCGGGAACCCTTTTTAGTCGTCCGTAATCGGATTACGGGCAACCGACTCAGGTGCTCGGCATTCAACGCAACTTCAAATTTTGCTGCCATGGCCAATAGCGACAAGTATCTGACCATTTGGCGGCTGTTGCTATGCAATACCGATACCGTTGAGCATAACCAGTCGACAATGCGCTGCCTTGATCAGGAAATGGTTGTCGTGTTCCCATGTGAACGACAACGTGCACCCAGATAGTTCGTATCCGATCATTCATGGACAGGCGTTGCAAAATAACATCAGCACAGCAGCTTATTGCTTTGCGTATTTTACGCTTTGAAATATTGTTTTATAAATCTTGGCAAGGAGTCGAACCTTGTGCTACAATTAATTAAAGCACCCACCAGTTCGCCAAAGATTATAAATTAAAATTTTTCCGACAATTTGTCGCCATCGTTTTTAATATTACTTTCGTAAATGTTGGCAAGGGGTTGAACCTTGTGTCGCCCATAATCGAAGACACCCAGCAATTTGCCAAATACATTTTACAATTTCACAATTTTTATATATTAAAATATAATTTTTCATTTTATAGGTGTACACTATGTGCGTACCCCGTGACCCGATTATGCACATCATGGTGAATATTATATTTTAATTAAGGAACTTCTGTCCCATTTTCAATCATCGCTCTTAAGCGAATTTTGAATGAAAAATAAAAGTAAAGTAAAATTCTTTATATTAGGTCTTCAGGTCTTCGGGGTCACAGAACCTTTTTCTTGTGTTATATCCTGGAGGGACCCCTGGGAATCTCAGGATGGAGACGTAAGGATTTATTTGTTTTAATTTGAATCAATAATTTCTTCATATTAGGTCTGAGGATCTTCGGGGTCACAGAACCTTTTTCTTTTGTTATATCCTGGAGGGTCCCTTGGGAATCTCAGGATGTATACATACATACATATATTTGTTTTAATTTGTATATCACCATGTTCACACAATACCCTTTAAAGGCCACTATATTTGCATCGGAAGGCTTTGGTTTACTTTCCACTTTTCAATATTAGTTCACTTTAACATTGCCAGGAGGGTCCCCCCGAAGGTGGTGAATCGCTGAGCAATTTTTCTCACATTTGTTAATTTAATCTTATAGTTTTATACTAACCCTTTCCGATTTTTGGGAGCACGCTCCTTTAGCGGGTACCTGCTCGGGCGCCAGTTAACGCAGTCGGAAGGACTGCGATTAAAAAAATATTTTAACCGCAGCCAACAGCGGCATACTTACATATCCTTTATCTGAATCAAACACACAATTGGATAATACTTAGATTTATTACACAAAAATTAATTAGATGTCTTCACAACTCGAGGTCCTACTTAAGACTAACTCTATTCATAACTTATAAATTCTAAGCTGGGCCTAAAACTGACTGCGTCAGCATTCCCTGGCCGCGGTACCGGTCCCACGCTGCAGCGGTATTGCACCGGATACGCGTGCAAGCATTCAGACGCTACGTCAGCAGATTCGGTGCATTCACCTATGCTGCGCTCATGCTTGCTTGGGGACAGGTGTGAAGACAGGGGCGGCTACGGGCGTGTTAACTTATATGTATATGTATGTATATATGTATATGTTTATGTTTATGTCTATGTTATAAATATCTTCATGTATATGTATATGATTATGTTTATATATATGTATATGTTTGTTTATATGTGTATGTCTATGTATACGTATACGTTAATGTATATGTATATGAATGTGGGTGTATATGTATACGCGTGTGTTTGAGTTTATGTATACTCATATTTATGTGTATATGTATATGTATGTGCGGATGTCTTCACATAAGTATATGTGTATGTTTATGTATATGTATATTTTTATGTATATGTGTATGTATATGTTTATGCATATGTATATGTATATTTATATGTGTATGGCTGTGTATATTTATATGTATATGTAAATGTATATATATATTTATATATTTATTCTTACATATACGAGTATATATGTAAATGTATATTTATATGAATATACATACGAGGGCGGATTGATATTTAAGCTACCTAGAGCTAGCTGGCAGCACAAACACAAAAACTTTTTATTTTAGAAATTGCGATCTGTCAAACGTCAGCTGTTAAAATTTTACCCAAATTCAACGATTAATTTGTTTGTTGTAGTTGTTTGAAGTAAGCAACTTTTGTGTTTCTTGAAAAATGGAAAAAAGCGAATTTCGTGGAGTGATTATACACTATTATTTGAAAGGGAAAAAGGACGAAAGAGACAACAGAAAAGCTCGATAAACATTACGGTGAGTCTGCTCAGTCAGATTACATGGTAAAATATCGGATTGCTGAATTTAAACGCGGCCGAACAAGCACTGCAACAATACCATCAACAGGAAGGCCAAAAGAGGTGGGAACTAAAGAAAATATCAAGAAAATCCTCGATATCGTTATGAATGATCGCCAAGTCAAGTTGCGTGAGATTGTTGAAATGGCAAACATATCATATGAACGTGTGTTCAACATTTTGCATGAACATTTGCATATGAAAAAGCTATCGGCAAGATGGGTGCCGCGTTTGCTCAGTGTCGAACAAAAACGAGTTCGACAGACCACTTCACAGCGGTGTTTGGACATGATAAAGCGTAATCCTATTGATTTTTGGCGTCGATTAATAACTGTTGATGAAACGTGGGTCCACCACTACACACCTGAAACCAAAAATCAATCGAAACAATGGGTGGAAGCTGGTGGAAGTCCTCCGAAGAAGGGGAAGGCAGTGAAATCGGCTGGCAAGGTTATGGCCACTGTATTTTGGTATGCACACGGAATATTGCTCATCGATTATCTTGAATAAGGATCCACAATCACAGGAAAGTATTATCGTGCATTATTGGATCAATTGATTGATGCAATCAAGGAAAAACGACCACATTTAAAGAAGAAAAAAATGCTCTTTCTCCAAGACAACGCACCGGTTCCCACAGCATTAGATACGATGCTAAAATTATGTGAAATTCACTTCGAATTGGTTAATCATCCACCTTATAGTCCAGATTTAGCTCCTAGTGACTTTTTCCTGTTTCCAAACTTGAAAAAATGGCATCGCAGGAAAAAGATTCATCTCAAATGAAGAAGTGATTACCGAAACTAACGCGTATTTTGAGGGTTTCCCGAAATCGTATTATTCAGATGGTATAAAAAAGTTGGAATATCGTCTTACTAAGTGTGTCGACGTAAAAGGAGACTATGTTCGAAATAAATGGTTTTTGAAAAAAAAAATGTTTTTTTCCTACTTAGGTAGCTTTAATATTAATCCGCCCTTGTATGTATATGTATATGTATATGTTTATTTGTTGTATGAATATTATTATATATGTATATTTGAATGATAATGTAAATGTATATTTACATGTACTCATATATATTTACATATATACATATATATATATATATATATATATATATACATATATATATATATACATATATATATATATATATATATAATATATATATATATATATATATATATATATATATATATATATATATATATATATATATATATATATAAATGAATGTCTGTCTGTCTGTCTGTTTGTGCTTTATAGGAGGCCAAACTCTTGGACCGATCTTCCTGAAATTTTCACAGCATGTTACTATGACTCTGGAAGGAATAATAGGCTATATGAAGTTTTGATTGGACAAAGGTGCGTGGCACCGCCCATATAACCCAAAATTTAAATCGCCATATTTTGGGCATTTTTTGACCTACGTTGATGATATTTGGTACATATGGTATTGGCATAATTAGGAATACGTACCAGGAGAAAAGTGGGTGGGACCACGCCCCTTTTTAGGAAAATTAAAAATCGTATTATAGTCTTAACTACTGGAATAGTTTCAAATAAATTGCTGGAAAACACAATAATCCGATATTTTTTGAAACTTTGCCACCATTTTTTTTTACATTAAATTTTAATCAAATTAAAATAATTGCTGTATCAGTGAAAAAGGAAAGGAAAGGACGCTGCGTACGAAGTATTCTTAAATAATATTTAATTAATTGTACAATATAAAAATTAGTTCTATTGAATATAAAAGTTTCTATAACTTTTTAAAGGAACTGTTTGTTTTTGAAAATACGAAGGCGGTGCCGCGCACCTTTGTGTATGTAAACAACCAAAAAATTAAAAAAAAACTTTAAAAAGTTAATATAATCAATGGTCAAATTAAGTGAGAAACGATTGTGTTAAAAACTTAGTTAAATAAAAAAATGCCTCCAAAAAAATCATCCCTTTCGGCACACCAAAATCATTGAAAATGAAATCCAATAGAGCAGACGAAACGCATGAAGAACGTGAAGCACGCCTTGAAATTCAACGGTCTCGAGCCTAAACCTCTAGAACTGCAGAGCACTTACAGCAACGTGAAGCACACATGGAAATTCAGCGAAATCGAACCTCAACATCTAGGGCTTCGGAGACATCTGTTCAGCGTGAAATACGGTTACGAAGCGACCAATCTCGAGCCTTGACATCAAGGGCTTCCGAGACTTCTACTCAACGTCAAACACGCATGCGAAGTGACCGATCGCGATCCTCTTTATCATCCGTCTTCAGTTAATGCAGCAGTCCTTTAGGCAATACTTTGCAAATGCTTTTGCAACGTCTAAGAATAGAGCAAAGCAGTACCGCTTATATTCTATATCTGTTTCAATTTTGTTTGTTATACGGTGTATCTGTTGAATTGTTGAATGTCGTTTTCTGAAGCCGAATTGATGATTTGGTATAATGAATGTTTTTATTGTCAAGGATCTGGCTAAGTCTATCATGTAATAGTTTTTCAGCAACTTTATAGATTATGGGAAGTAGGCTAATTGGTCTATACGACGAAGCAGTTGTAGCATCTTTTCCCTGCTTCGGTATTGCAATAATTTCAGCAACTTTCCATACTTTGGGAAGAAATTGTAGTCGGAACATTGAGTTGATAACATTCCTGAAGTTGTTATAACATATAGTAGGTAGCTCAGCGAGAACTTTTCCTGTCAACATATCGTATCCTGGTGCTTTTTTGTGGTTTATTCGTTTTTTAATGCAATTAATTATTTCTGTTGTATTTGTTTTCTTTATTTTGGTTGTAATGTCTATATTTAAGTCATTGCGTGTTTCAATATATTTATCTGCGTCATTTGTTGGACTTTTTCAAAGTATTTAGCCAATGCAGTTGCTTTTTCTTCATTGGTAGTAGCCCATGAGTTGTCTTCTTTCCGTAGGGGTGGCTGATACCTTATCTGGGTTTTTAATTTCCTTGTGTATTTCCATAATGAATAGTTAGTATCCTGGGTAGGCCTCAAGTTTTTTAGGTAATTTTCAACTTCTATATTTTGTCTTTTAGTTAATATTTTCTTGAGTTTTTTGCAGGCTATATTTAAATTGTGTTTATCCTCAGGCGATCTAGTTAGCTGCCACCTATTTCTCAGCTTTCTCTTCTCAATAATTTGCTTTCTTATGAAAATATACGTTGTTGGTTTATTTCTTCTAAATTTATGCTGTTGGCTTGATTTGAATCCTGCGTCTAGGACCACATCGTTGAAGTGAATAATGGCACGTTCAATGTATAATTGTGTTTTCAGTGTGATAGACATATTCAGTTGATTTTCAATATGCTGTCTATACTCATTCCAGTTTGTTTTGTGGTTAAAAATCTTAGCTATAGGTTCTATGGGTTTGATGTCAGTTGTTATAGTCAAGTATTTTCGGAGAGTGGTCTGGAGAAAGTTCAAAACAAGCTTTAATTTTTAATTGGTTACACCTTATGTTTTTTGTTATGCTGAAGTCGATTAGATCTGGTATCTTTTTCCTATCTGTTGGCCAGTATGAGAGTTCACCTGAGCTTAAAAATTTGCAGTTATTTTTGTTTATAGCATTAATCAGATTTCGTCCTTTTCTATTGGTTAGCCTAGATCCCCAGTCAGTGTGTTTTGCATTCAGATCTCCTGCTGCAATGAATCTTACGCCAAGCGTCTTTATGTAGTCATCATATTGTTCCGTCGTTATTAGGTGTCTGGGGAGACAGTAAACTAAGGAGATGAGTATTGTCCCACTTGTATCCTCAATTTGCACAGTAGTGGATTGAATATGAGGTGTTGCATATGGTTGCCGTTCAGTATGTTTTAATAGTGAATTTATTATGATAGCTGTCCCACCACGAGCTTTACCATCAGGATGATTTGTCACATAAATTTTATATCCAGGAAATACTAAATAGCTTTTTTTCGTAAAATAGAGCTATATAAATTTTCTTCTCAGACAAAAATTGCTTCAACTCAAGATAATGTTTTGTTAGGCCACTTGCATTCCAGGCTACAATTATTAAACTATTACTTTCGTGCAATTAAGTTTGTTAGTAACATTCATCATATTAGTCATTTGAGTGATTAGGGATTTCAACATGTCTTTAAGTTCATTAATATCACTATCGTTTGAATTTTTTGTGTTTTCTTTAGTTTTATTTGGATTTGATGACCCTGCAATTTCGGTATAGCTTACGCCTGGTTTAACTACTGATCCATCCATATTTTTTGTCTGTAGTAATAATGGATCCTTTCTGCGTAAAGATGGAAACCTTTGAATTTTTATGGCTTTGTATATTTCACAGCCTTTGTAGTTTGCAGTATGATTTCCGCCACATAGGGCACATTTAATTTCAGCTGCGTTGGTTTTTTTTTTTTGACATTCACTTGTTAGATGCTTTCTAGCGCATTTCACACATACTGGATCCCTTGTACAGTAGTTTTTTTGTATGTCCGCATTTTTGGCATTTAGTGCATTGCGGAACTTCTCTTTTATGATGAGGTGCCTCAAAAACTACTATGCAATGCATTAATTTGTTAATGCTATAAATATCATTATTGTTAGCATTTGTTTCTTGTTCTATGCTAAACAGTGGTAGCGGTTTCTTTGTTTTGTTTGTTGAGTTATGTTAGTGTTATGTTTAAAACTTTGTGACCGTTTTCACCAAGCTCATTTTTAATTTTTTCTTCGTCTGCGGAGGGGTGCATATTGCGAAGAATGACTTTGAAACCATCATTTTTGGGTTTAAATGTGTACAGCTTCGTACCTTTTTGATTTAGCATTTTAAATATATTTGTGTATGTTTTCGAGTCATTCTATTGAACTTAGTTGAAGTTACTGTCTGCAAAAGCGGTTAGCTAATTTTTTAACGTCTTTATGCATTCTACGCCTTGTACGTATATAGGGGGTGGTTTGTTTAAACTTTTTTTTCGGACTAGTTGTTTTTTTTTTTTTTTGCACTCATTCTGATCAGCTTGTCCACTGTGGGAGGGTTCAGCAAGTTCATCATTATCAATGGTCACAGCAGCAAATCTGTTTTTTCTTTCTGAAGTAGTTTCGCTCAACCAGTAGTTTGATAACTTACTTTTGTTTGGTTTTTTTGTTTTTTGTTTGCTTTTGTATTGGGCGTTCTTTTCGCTTTATCTGTCGTGGGTCAGGTTCGTGCTCTCTTTGGCAGCGATTGCAGTTGACTTACCTGCACGCCTTTGGGTGAAATTTGCACACAGGCAGAAGAACATGCTGATGTCGCAGTTGTAGTCGATAATGTAGCTCTTGTCCCGTACGTAGAGAAGGCAGATGTTGTTGTTGCTGACGAAATTGTTGTCGTTGTCGTACAATCCACTGCTAAACTGGAGCAGGACATTATTGGAGGTTTGCCATGTGCACTCCACGAAGAGTGGAGTGACTCGCTAATAGATCTCGTTTTCTCCCACGGGGAAGAGCGCTGCACACTTATGGCTATTACCGACTATACTTTGTTTAGTAGTTTTTTAAAAATTTTATTTATTATTATTTTTGGTATATTTTAATCTTATTTATGTATGTATGTAAAATATCACTAAAAACAATATTTTGGTGTGGTAACTCTAATCACTTATTATGGCCAGAGTCCACTGTGGCAACGCTACACACAACCGGGATTATTTTATTTGTTGTCTCTTTCAACTTTTAACTCATATATGTATGTATATAGCAGTTCCTTTGTTTGTTTGATTGTTTGTTTATTTAACACTTTTAATAAATTTCAAATTAGTTATTATAAGTATTTAGTTTATCTAAACAGTACTAGACACTTTCTTGAAAACTTGCACTTTCGTTTAAGCGTCTCTTTCGCGGGATTTGTAAAATTAGTTACATGGTTTTAAACAACGATAAATGTCACAAGGACTGAGCTCCTGTGATTACACGTCCGTTTGGTTAAACGGCCGTTTAAGAAAAATTAAAAAAATAATAAATATATATATATATATATATATATATATATATATATATATATATATATTTATATATATATATACATATATATATATATATATATATATATATATATATATATATATATATATATATATATATATATATATATATATATATATATATATATATATATATATATACTCGTATATACATACACATATACTCGTACAGATACATATAAATATATATATATACATATACATATACATATAAATATGCATACCCATATACGTATAAATATACATATTCATATACATATAGATATTTATATACATACGAGGTGTGATCAAAAAATAACCGTTATTTTCATCTTTTCGTGAGTTACGTATGTTCGATGTTTGCATTTTTTTTTTTTTTATGTTCGTACACATGTTTGTTATATATGTAACCAACCAACCAATATGTAATACCAACCATTGTAATACCAACCATTTGGATTGTCCGTTTGTTTTTGTCAGATAAAAAGGTTAGTCGTGTGTTGGTGTGCTCGTACTATTCGAAAAAATGGATCAAAGAAACTGTATTCAGTTTTGTGTAAAAAATAAAATTAAATGCGCAAGGACATTTGAAATGTTGACTGTGGCCTTTGGCGAGTCTACTATGAGCAGAACACAAGTTCAATTGTGGTATAACCGGTTTAAGGAAGGCCGAGAAGATGTCAATGACGATGCTCGTCCTGGTCGCCCGAGCTCGTCAACAATCGATGAAAACATTGACGCAGTGAAGAAAATGATTTTGGATAATCGTCGAATCATTATCAGAGAGGTTGCTGATGATGTTGGCATATCTTACTTTTAATTGTATTTTATAACGAGGGGGGTAGCGAAGCACACCGGGTTCAGCTAGTATACATATAAATATATATATATATATATATATATATATATATATATATATATATATATATATATATATATATATATATATATATATATATATATATATATATATATATATATATGTACACACATATTTACATATTTTGTTTTCCCTTTATTTCATACATCTGACCATTATATTGACACCTAGTACATGATTTGACAATTTGTTTGGAAATTAATATTAAAAACACTTTTTGGCCAGTGCCAAGAAGTGATACAACAAAAATTATTTACATTAATTATAATAGTTCACTATAATTATTTTATAACAATTTATTATCAAAAATGATGTTTATGATAATTATTTACATTTACATTTATAATACTATTACTAATATGTATAGTCTGGATTTCCTAGTTCATTAGGTCGTTTGGTCGAGTTCTCTTTAATCGGCGCATGGTGGTTTCTTCTAGATGTAGCAACTCGTTTATTTCTCCGTTATTATGCCCATGCAGTGTATCGTAGGGTTTTGTGGATATCTTTTTTATTTCTTCGTCAATTCTTGTCATATTTAGTTTGCGGTGTCTATCTTCATTTGTTGTGTACCAACCAGACTTTATGATAACCCTTAATATTCTAGATTGCTGTCTTTGAATTTTCTGTATGTGTGACCGCTTTGCAGTTCCACATACTTGGTGTCCGTACGTCCAAATTGGCTTTATAGTACACTTGTATGACAGCAACTTATTGGTAATTGTGAGTTTAGATTGCTTACCCATTAACCAATATAGTTGCCTAAATTTTTCTTTTACTTGTTTCGTTTTTTGTTTGATGTGGTAGTGCCAATTTAGCTTTGAGTCTATGTGTATACCAAGGTATTTAGTAGTAGACCCTATTTTTATATCTTTATTGTTTATTTTAATAGGTATTGGGTTAAATTTTGTTTTAGTTGTAAAAAATTTTTGTACTGTCTTATCTTCATTAATTTTCAAGCACCATTTATCAAACCATTCTCTGTGTATAGCTGGAGATTTGCAGTCGCAGTATTTAGATTTTTGTCAGATGGTAAGAGGATAGTCTAGTCAGCAAATGTAGCAATTGTGGTATTTAGTTCTTTTGGAAGTGGTATATCTGAGGTAAATATGACATATAGCAGTTACCCTAAAACACAACCTTGAGGAACTCCAGCTGTTTTAAGATGAATAGACGAACACTCTTCATTACATTTGATGTAAAAGTAACGATCACTAAAATAACTTTCAACAATCAAATAGTAGTCAAGTGGCAGCATCGTCTTCAGTTAATGCAGCAGTCCTTTAGGCCATACTTTGCAAATGCTTTTGCAACGTCTAAGAATAGAGCAAAGCAGTACTGCTTATATTCTATATCTGTTTCAATTTTGTTTGTTATACGGTGTATCTGTTGAATTGTTGAATGTCGTTTTCTGAAGCCGAATTGATGATTTGGTATAATGAATGTTTTTATTGTCAAGGATCTGGCTAAGTCTATCATGTAATAGTTTTTCAGCAACTTTATAGATTATGGGAAGTAGGCTAATTGGTCTAAACGACGAAGCAGTTGTAGTATCTTTCCCCTGCTTCGGTAGTGCAATAATTTCAGCAACTTTCAATAATTTGGGAAAAAATTGTAGTCGGAACACTGAGTTGATAACATTCCTTAAATATTTATAACCTATAGTAGGTAGCTCAGCGAGAGCTTTTCCTGTCAACATATCGTATCCTGGTGCGTTTTTGTGGCTTATTCGTTTTTTAATGCAATTAATTATTTCTGTTGTATTTGTTTTCTTTATTTTGGTTGTAATGTCTATATTTAAGTCATTGCGTGTTTCAATATATTTATCTGCGTCATTTGTTGGACTTTTTCAAAGTATTTAGCCAATGCAGTTGCTTTTTCTTCATTGGTAGTAGCCCATGAGTTGTCTTCTTTCCGTAGGGGTGGCTGATACCTTATCTGGGTTTTTAAATTCTTTGTGCATTTCCATAATGAATAATTAGTATCCTGGGTAGGCCTCAAGTTTTTTAGGTAATTTTCAACTTCTATATTTTGTCTTTTAGATAATATTTTCTTGAGTTTTTTGTAGGCTATATTTAAATTGTGTTTATCCTCAGGCGATCTAGTTAGCTGCCACCTATTTCTCAGCTTTCTCTTCTCAATAATTTGCTTTTTTATGAAAATATACGTTGTAGGTTTATTTCTTCTAAATTTATGCTGTTGGCTTGATTTGAATCCTGCGTCTAGGACCACATCGTTGAAGTGAATAATGGCACGTTCAATGTATAATTGTGTTTTCAGTATGATAGACATATTCAGTTGATTTTCAATATGCTGTCTATACTCATTCCAGTTTGTTTTCTGGTTAAAAATCTTATCTATTGGTTCTATGGGTTTGATGCCAGTTGTATAGTCAAGTATTTTCGGAGAGTGGTCTGGAGAAAGTTCAAAACAAGCTTTAATTTTTAATTGGTTACACCTTATGTTTTTTGTTATGCTGAAGTCGATTAGATCTGGTATCTTTTTCCTATCTGTTGGCCAGTACGAGGGTTCACCTGAGCTTAAAAATTTGCAGTTATTTTTGTTTATAGCATTAATCAGATTTCGTCCTTTTCTATTGGTTAGCCTAGATCAGTGTGTTTTGCATTCAGATCTCCAGCTGCAATGAATCTTACGTCAAGCGTAGTTATCATATTGATCCGTCATTATTAGGTGTCTGGGGGGACAGTAAACTAAGGAGATGAGTATTGTCCCACTTGTATCCTCAATTTGCACAGTAGTGGATTGAATATGAGGTGTTGCATATGGTTGCCGTTCAGTATGTTTTAATAGTGAATTTATTATGATAGCTGTCCCACCACGAGCTTTACCATCAGGATGATTTGTCACATAAATTTTATATCCAGGAAATACTAAATAGCTTTTTTTCGAAAAATAGAGCTATATCAATTTTCTTCCCAGACAAAAATTGCTTCAACTCAAGATAATGTTTTGTTAGGCCACTTGCATTCCAGGCTACAATTATTAAACTATTACTTTCGTGCAATTAAGTTTGTTAGTAGCATCCATCATATTAGTCATTTGAGTGATTAGGGATTTCAACATGTCTTTAAGTTCATTAATATCACTATCGTTTGAATTTTTTGTGTTTTCTTTAGTTTTATTTGGATTTGATGACCCTGCAATTTCGGTATAGCTTACGCCTGGTTTAACTACTGATCCATCCATATTTTTTGTCTGTAGTAATAATGGATCCTTTCTGCGTAAAGATGGAAACATTTGAATTTTTATGGCTTTGTATATTTCACAGCCTTTGTAGTTTGCAGTATTATATCCGCCACATAGGGCACATTTAATTTCAGCTGCGTTGGTTTTTTTTTTTTTGACATTCACTTGTTAGATGCTTTCTAGCGCATTTCACACATACTGGATCCCTTGTACAGTAGTTTTTTGTATGTCCGCATTTTTGGCATTTAGTGCATTGCGGAACTTCTCTTTTATGATGAGGTGCCTCAAAAACTACTATGCAATGCATTAATTTGTTAATGCTATAAATATCATTATTGTTAGCATTTGTTTCTAGTTCTATGCTAAACAATGGTAGCGGTTTTTTTGTTTTCCGTTGAGTTATGTTAGTTTTATGTTTAAAACTTTGTGACCGTTTTCACCAAGCTCATTTTTAATTTCTTCTTGGTCTGCGGAGGGGTGCATATTGCGAAGAATGACTTTGAAACCATCATTTTTGGGTTTAAATGTGTACAGCTTCGAACCTTTTTGATTTAGCATTTTAAATGTATTTGTGTATGTTTTCGAGTCATTCTATTGAACTCGTACTTCATTGTTTGTTAATATTTTAAATATGAAGTTACTGTCTGCAAAAGCGGTTAGCGCATTTTTTAACGTTTTTATGCATTCTACGCCTTGTACGTATATAGGGGGTGGTTTGTTTAAACTTTTTTTTTCGGACTAGTTGTTTTTTCTTTTTCGCACTCATTTTGATCAACTTGTCCACTGTGGGAGGGTTCAGCAAGTTCGTCAATATCAACGGTCACAGCAGCAAATCTGTTTTTTCTTTCTGAAGTACTTTCGCTCAACCAGTAGTTTGATAACTTACTTTTGTTTGGTTTTTTTGTTTTTTGTTTGCTTTTGTATTGGGCGTTCTTTTCGCTTTATCTGTCGTGGGTGAGGTTCGTGCTCTCTTTGGCAGCGATTGCAGTTGACTTACCTGCACGCCTTTTGGTGAAATTTGCACACAGGCAGAAGAACATGCTGATGTCGCAGTTGTAGTCGATAATGTAGCTCTTGTCCCGTACGTAGAGAAGGCAGATGTTGTTGTTGCTGACGAATTTGTTGTCGTTGTCGTACAATCCACTGCTAAACTGGAGCAGGACATTATTGGAGGTTTGCCATGTGCACTCCACGAAGAGTGGAGTGACTCGCTAATAGATCTCGTTTTCTCCCACGGGGAAGAGCGCTGCACACTTATGGCTATTACAGACTATACTTTGTTTAGTAGTTTTTTAAAAATTTTATTTATTATTATTTTTGGTATATTTTAATCTTATTTATGTATGTATGTAAAATATCACTAAAAATAATATTTTGGTGTGGTAACTCTAATCACTTATTATGGCCAGAGTCCACTGTGGCAACACCACACACAACCGGGATTATTTTATTTGTTGTCTCTTTCAACTTTTAACTCATATATGTTCATACAGTTCCTTTGTTTGTTTGATTGTTTGTTTATTTAACACTTTTAATAAATTTCAAATTAGTTATTATAAGTATTTAGTTTATCTAAACAGAACTAGACTCTTTCTTGAAAACTTGCACTTTCGTTTAAGCGTCTCTTTCGTGGGATTTGTAAAATTAGTTACTTGGTTTTAAACAACGATAAATATCACAAGGACGGAGCTCCTGTGATTACACGTCCGTTTGGTACAACAGCCGTTTAAGAAAAATTAAAAAAAAATATATATAAAAAAGTTATTACATTTTTTTTTGGTAGCGACATTCATCAGACACCTTGTATATATATATATATATATATATATATATATATATATATATATATATATATATATATGTATATATATATATATATATATATATATATATATATATATATATAAGTCACGCCAGCAACAATCAAAAATCCAAACAAACTTCCTTTCGCAAGCAGCGCTTGCTAAACGAATTTTCTTTATTTCTTTATTTCAAAATATCAAATTTAAATCCGCGTGTTGGAAATTATATATATATATATATATATATATATATATATATATATATATATATATATATATATATATATATATAACATATACATATACATAAACATACATATACATACAAATGTAAGTATATATACATATACGAGGTGTCATCAAAAAAGAACCGTTATTGTGTGATCAAAAAATAAAGTATTTATTTATTCATCAACAACTATCTTGTCCCCTTTAAAGTAATTCCCCTCAGATATAATACACTTATGCCAGCATTTTTTTCAATCCTCGAGGCACTTCTGAAACGCTTTTTTTGGTATCGCCTACAGCTCCTGTTTCGATTTTTTTTTTATCTCCTCAATCGTAGCAAAACGCTTTCCTTTCATCGGTGTCTTCAGTTTTGGAAAGAGGAAAAAGTCAGCGGGGGCCAAGTCCGGTGAATACGGTGGTTGAGGCATGATAACGGTTTTGTTTTTGGCCAAAATAAGCTCCTGAGCGATGTCCATGCGACGGTGTTTTTGCTCAAAATTTAGCAATTTTGGAACAATCTTCGCTGCCGCACGTTTCATGCCTAAAACATCCGTAAAAATTGCTTGGCATGAGCCGAACGATATGCCAACATCATCAGCAACCTCTCTGATAGTGATTCGACGATTGCGGGTTTAGTTTAATTTTTTACACAAAACTGAATACAGTTTCTTTTATCCATTTTTTTCGAATAGTACAAAATCGAAGAGCACACCAAAACACGACTAACCTTTTTACCTCTCAAAAACAAACTGACAAACCAAAATGGTTGGTATTGCCAACATATATAACAGACATGTGTACCATTTAACATACAAAAAAAAATAATGCGAACATCGAACATACGTAACTCACGAAAAGATGAAAATAACGGTTATCTTTTGATCACACCTCGTACATATACATACGCACATACATATATACTGATCGAAGCAATTAAAACTAGAAAAAGTTGCATGGATGCGGCAGAATATTGGAGGAAGCTTTTCGCAGCATAGCGTTCCGACCTCGACGCCTGCTCTAGAGAGCGTTATCCGAGGGGATGTGGGCGGAAAGGAGACGATTCTAATGGCATAGGCCTCTTCGGAGGAGTCCCACAGTACCAGTGCCGCAGGAGCTTGCTAGTCTCCATGAGGATTTTACGTCTCCCAACGGAGGGGGGGAAAAAATATATTGCAAAAACTGGCGACATGTCTTACGCAGACATGCTAAAAACCCTGAAGGCGAAGTCGGAGCTAAAAGAACTGGGGGATTGCGTCAATAAAATTAGGAAGACTTCTAATGGCGAGTTGCTTATGGAGCTCAAAGGTGGATCAGGGGATCAGGCAAGGAAGCTAAAAGAGAAAGCAGAAGAGATCCTGGAGAGCTCGGCAAGAAGTAACAACTGAATGCCGCGACCTGGATGAAGTCACCTCTCCAGAGGAAATCTGCAGTGCTATAGCTGAGCAATTTCCCCAAATTCAAAGCATTGGAAAGACGGCAGTAAAGGCAATGCGAAGCACACGAGATGGTACATAGACAGCACTGATAAGTGTACCAGCTAATTACGCTAACATACTAGCTGAAGCCGGACGAATGCGAGTAGGCTGGGTAAGATGTAGGCGCCGTGAGTACATAACCACAAACAGATGCTTCCGATGCCTCGAATACGGTCACATAGCTAGACACTGGAAGAGCAAAGAGGACCGCTCAGGTGTTTGCCTAAAGTGTGGAATTAAAGGGCAGTTAGCTAAAATGTTCGAGGCCAAACCTAAATGTGCAATATGTGAGCCAGGATGCAAAGGTGGTAACGACCATTCCACTAGAAGCTTTAAATGCGCCGCATATAAAGAAGCGATGCAAATATTAACAAAACGGGAGGGTTGGATTTATCCAAATAAACCTAAACCATTGTGAGGCTGCTCAGGCTTTGCTGAAGCAGACTGTAATAGAACAGAAAGTGGACATTGTATTAATTAGCGTACAATACAACACCTATGTATGATTCTAATTGGCAGAATATACAAAAAAGCGTGCAGCCCTCTGGGTCTGTGGCACCATTCCCTTTGAACGTAAAGCCAACCGGCAACAGGAAGGGTTTGTATATGCCAAAATAAAGGAGTCCACTTTTATAGCTGCTACGCCCCACCAAGTACACTCCTCGAAGAAATGGAGGAAATGCTTGACCGCTTGGTTACAGATTCTCGAGGGAAAAGCCCCATAATAATTGCGGGTGATTTCAATGCATGGGCACCTGAGTGGGGCAGCATTAGAACGAATCGCAGGGGTACCGCATTATTGGAAGCCTTTAATAGCTTCGAAATAGTTAACTTAAATCATGGTACAACACACACGTTTAATAACAGCAGATCGGGGTCAATAATAGATGTCACCTTCGCAAATAGAGCGATCTCGAGACAGATAAATTGGTAAGTCTCATCTATATTTACGCACAGTGACCACTAAGCACTAAAATTTGTAATTCTGTCACCAAAACGATTTCAAATTCGTTAAACAGAACATAAGCTACAAGAAAAAGGCTGGAAGACATAGCAGATAGACTGCGAAATGTTGGAGTACATGCTTGACAACATGGAAGAAATACAATATAGCGGAGAACTGAGGACAACCTTACTAATGTATATGATGCTGCCATGCCTAGGAAAGGAAGAGGAAATGGGAGAACACAAATGTATTGGTGGAATGAAACCATTGGCTCCCTGCGTAAAGAATGCCACAGATATCGGAGACATTACCAAAGGGCTGGGGTTTCTGAAAACTACGAACAGACTGAAGCAGAATTTAAGGAAAAAACGAAGCAATTGTGCAAGGCAATAAGAAAAAGTGAGAATGAGGGTTTCACCACCCTCAGAGAGGAAATACAAAATAAACCCTGGGGCGGCAGAATTGTGTTGAATAAACTCCATAATATTTCTAACACACCTATCTGCGCGAGAACAATAGCTTAGATTGTGACAGGTTTGTTTCCACAGACTGCCGAGCTGAGGCTTGAATGGGAACTAAGCCACGCTGAAGATCCGATCCCTCCGGTCACAACAGAAGAGGTTCTAGGAGCGGCAGAAAAAATGAAAAGCAACAAGGCTCCAGGTCTGGATAGGCTACCAAATATAGGAATTACAACTGCCATAAAAAAAATCCAAAGATATTCAGCAATGTCTACACGGAGTGTCTGAGGGAAGGAACATTTCCCCAAAGATGGAAGCGTCAGCGACTGGTACTCCTACCAAAAGGCGATAAGCCGCTAGAAGAACCAGCATCGTACCGACCCCTGTGCATGCTGGACGCTGCAGTAAAGGTCCTGCAAAAAATTATCTGCACCAGACTTGAATGCTATACTAAAGGATACCCGGGTTTGTCTAAACGGCAATAAGGATTCAGGAAGAAGTGTTCCACGGTGGATACAATTGCATCTGTTTGCAACATAGTGCGGAAAGCCATGGCTGGAAAAAGGTGGATGGAAGGCGACAAACAATATTGTGCGATAGTTACATTAGACGTTAAAAATGCTATTAACTCTATCAATTAGTATCGGATCCTAAGTGTTCTGCACACCTAAGAGTCATAGAAAACTATTTCAAGGATAGAATATTGTTATACACAGACGAAGGTCCAAAAGAGTACAACATGGAAGAGCTCCACAAGGATCGGTGCTAGGACCAGTTCTCTAGAACGCCATGTACGATGGTCTTTTGGAAATTGCGTGACCAAAAGGGGTCGATATTATAGGGTATGCGGACGACATAGCCATAATAGCAGTAGCCAAGAAACTTGTGGACGTGGCAGCCAAATCTAATGAAACCATCGAAAGAGCCAAGATGTGGTTGCAGATGTCTGGATTACAACTAGCCGAACACAAAACGGAGGCGGTACTAATGAGTAGCCGCAAAAAGATTAGCCTAGAAATGATCACGTCACGCCCATATATAAAATACTTGGGAGTCCTTCTTGATCATCGGCTCAATTTTCAAAGAATACCTGATTATTGCAAGTGATAAAACCATCAGAGTAGGTGCAGCCTTCGCAAGGTTAATGTCGAACACTGGAGGACCAAGGCAGCATGTAAGGAATCTACTAGCCAGCGTTTATACTTCCATTTTAATGTACGCAGCACCCATATGGGCTCCAGCAACTAGCTGCAAAGCGTATATGGGAGGTGTCACAACGGCGTTCAGGCTAACAACAATGAGAGTGTGCTGTGCATTTAAGACCATATCCATTGATACTTGAATAGCCAGGACAAAATGGATCCAGCCAAAACGGAGTCAATCAGAAAGAGTTCACAAAATGAATGGCAAGAAAGTTGGGATATATCCACCAAAGGACAGTGGACTAATGAGCTGATCCCAAACATCCAAGTAAGGATCGCCCGAAGACACGGTGAAGTTAACTACCATATAACGCAATTCCTATCGGTAAACAGATGCTTTCTAAAGGATCTGCACAATTACAGACATGTGGAGGATCCATACTGCCTGTACTGTGTTGGCAGCTATGAAAATGCAGAACAGGTGTTGATGGAGCGGGTGATTTACGAGTGCAAAACGCCTGCTTGAGCGATATATATGAGAGAAAGTAACCACAGCTAGTGTTATTCGGTACATGCTTGGGTCACAGGAGGCCTGGGATATAGCAGCGGATGTACTGGTCGGTATCATGAAGCAATTAAGATACTACGAGCAAAGGGCTAGAGGTTTAGCGAGCTAAAGCCGTTAGAATGACCAATATATGAGAGTGAGGAAAACTCTCAGCCCGCCTCGTGAAGGAATACCTTAATGGAATATACCACGGGGACCCATGGGATCAAAGCAAAGGTGGTTCTAGTTGGGTTAGAGTCCCACACCTCGGCATGATGCTTTCCACGTAAAGCAAAAAAAAACACATATTCACATACAAAAACATATACATATATATACATATACATATTCACATATATATATATATATATATATATATATATATATATATATATATATATATATATATATCTATATAAATATATATATATATATATATATATATATATATATATATATATATATATATTTACATATACATATACATTTACATATACATATACATATACATATTCATATAATTATACAATATATTTATTTATATAAAAATACATATACATTCACATATACAAATACGTACACATATACACATACATATTCGTAGGTCCTACCACCGGTAGAGTAAACTCTACACACACTAGAGCACGTTTGTGACGTGTGTCCAGCTTGGAGGGAAGGTACGTCAGCTAGAGCTACTTACATGCCCGACTCCACCATCGACTTACTGCTCGGCCTGGATTTAATGACACAGCAAGACCTGTCCCTGACATGTGGAGGCCAGGAAATCCTGCTAGACTCCCAGACGGATGGTATGCGATCAGAAGTCACCGCATCGTGGACAACCATACGACAAGAAGCCGCTACTGACGAATCAAAGACAAAACTGTTTTTGGCCACAGTGTTGGCTAAATTGACATTTCCGATGGGGTACCGAGCAACAGGAGGCCTTTGATTTACTGAAACAACGATTGGCGGAAGCTCCGATCCTCGCCTGCTCGGACTTTAGTCAAAAGTTCAAACTCCAGACCGACGCCAGTGACTACGGGTTGTGAGCAGTGCTTACGTAAGAGATCGAGGGGGCGGAGCGAGTAATAGCATACGCTAGCAGACACCTGAATAGAGCTGAGCTCAACTACCCCTCAACTGAGAAGGAATGTCTATCCCTAATATGGGGCATCCGGAAAATGCGGCCATATCTGGAGGGCTACCACTTTGTCGTGATCACCGACCACTTACCACTAAAGTGGTTCCATAGAGAGCCCTTCAGGACGCATAGCACGGTGGGATCTAGAACTCCAGCAGCATTCATTTGAAGTAAAGTACTGCAAGAAAAAACTAAATGTACTAGCAGACGCAATATCAAGGCAACCGGTCGAAGCTGCCTGCACTGTCACCGTACAGGACAAGTAGAGCAAAATTGCAAGTGATGGCTCAAGCGAAAAGGAGAAGTACTTGGCAAGCCGGCTAAATTCTCCGACTACGCACTGCTGTTTTGCCATAACGCCGCCAAATGTGTATATTTAACATAGGGGCCAAGTGCTTAAACAACCAACGCTAAAATATACACGTAAATAGTTCTAAGACTTTGGCATCTCCCACTTGCATTGCTAAAAAAATAACACACACAACCGACACCATATTGGTGCAGCAGCCATGATACAACTGAGTCTAAGACACCTCCCACCATAGTAATGCTAGCAACAACAAGTGTTACACTCTGCATAGGGAGAACAGAAGACACAGCCACAATTAAGTGAGACAGTGGAACCCTGTAATAGCAACAACAACAAACAAGACAAGGAACAACAACAAGTTGAATCATCACAAGAACAACACAACATTGAAGTTAGTCCAAAGGCACACCTTACAACAACAACAGCGAGAGAACAACAACAATGTGCTGAAGGTGCCCCAAGTTCAAATTCAAACAAGAAGATCAATGCAAAATAGCAGACAGGTTTGTTGTGGCACCTGTTGTGGCTACAGTTCCTGCACTACAACAATTATTGGATGATCTACACTGAAACTGGAGTATAAACGCAGGAGCAACTGGCAGCTCAGCCTATATCTTTCGGCATCATGTAAAGAAGACGGCTCTTTCTTTCGGCATCAGGCAAGCAACACGGCTCTTTCTTTCGGCATCAGGCAAACCAGACGCATCGTACTAAAAAGAGTTATACAAACTGACAAACGCTACAGAAGCTAAGGGGATCTTAAAGAGATAATGGTTTATAATCGATTCTCTGCTGGAAACACAAACTGACAAACGCTACAGAAACTAGGGGATCGAAAAGAGATTATGGTTTATAATAGATTCTCTGCTAGAAACCCAAACTGACAAACGCTACAGAAGCTAGGGGGATCTAAAAGAGATTATGGTTTATAATCGATTCTCTGCTAGAAACCCAAACTGACAAACGCTATACGAGTAGAAGCAAGGGTAAAATCTAATGGTGTGAAATCGCTGCTCTCGTAAAAATTAACGTGACAGATATTTAGGGAGACATAGAATTCAACGGTGTCCGTATTTACGTATTTAAAAATAAATAAAACTTTAACTTTTTACCCATAGTTAAGTTTTTTAAAATTAATAAATAAATAAAATAATTAAATCCACATACATAAGTTTTGAATACTTTTCATACATAAGTTTTGAGATATTTTCTGTAGATGACTCCTGGCAATCCGGCGAGATTACCCCGGCGAAAAAGAGTCGCTACAATATATATATATATATATATTTATATATATATATATATATATATATATATATATATATATATATATAAATAAATATATATAAATATACATATACATATAGATATATATATATATATACATTTACATTCACATGTAAATATACATATACAAATATATATTCATATACATTAGGGTGGGGCGATTTGAACATCTTAATGGGCGCTTCGCGTTTCTGATTTTTGGGATTGTACTGAGCAAAAAAGGCCACAAGACCATATGTCTACGGTAAAAATCGAGCTTCCAGATTTTGGCTTGCAATTTTTTCTCAGACTTTATTTTTTTGGAAAATTTGCAAATTTTCTTGGGCTCATATTTCGTAAAGTATTTGAAATTTTGACTTGACTTTAAGTTGTAGCTATTGTCTCGGGCTACAATTTCTCTGAACATATTACTTAGAAAAAACTTCGTTTTCATGGTCGAAAAGTCGAAGTTGTAGAAAATTCACCACTTTTTGTCACGTTTTTTTGGATATTTTGGCCTATAACAGCCAAACCATTGAGATTTTTGATCCAATACTAATAAAATTGTAGCCAAGACAATAGTTAAGAACTCTTTAGTACATCGCAAAAGCATTGGAACGCTCCTTCAGGCAGTTTTGGCCTTGTGAAAGTGCAAATTTTTAATATTTTAAAATTTTTATTAAATTACCATTTTCAGTTGTTCATAGCGCAAAATCATAAAAATGTACTATATCTTATTTTTTTCCACTTTTTTATCCAAAAATATAATGTTTTTTTTTTGTTTTGTTCAATACTTATTTTGAAAATTATGAGAAATTCATTTAAAGTACAAAGTAATTGTATTGGTAGAGACAATGTATGAATCAAGAAAAATGCAATTATTGTTTTAATCGATTTCACATCAAAAATTCCAATTCAGTGTGTTTTTCATTCAAAGATTGCCTTCCAAATCTTTTCAAGTTTCCATACGATGCGCTTTTTTTATACATATATATACATATAAATATTTGGTTTACGCTCGGGTGTAGCGTATCCCATAATATAAGAGAAAGAATGGAGATTAAATTCTTATTTTAATTTATTAAATTTAAAATATACTATGATGTATTTGTTGTATCGTATACAAGTTAACACCCCATCCATTATTTCATTATTTTCCACATTTCGTTCCACCGTGAACGAAATATTTATTACTTTATTTAAAGGTGCTTAATTGCATTTATCATTTTATTATTTAAAGGTGTTTAATTGCACATTCCTTTCCCACCAAAATTTGTCAACGATAACTGTCTGCTTGCGCTACACGCGCAACTCAATTTTGATGAACAAGCAAATGTGCAGGTGAACGAAAGCTTTATTTAGAAACAAATTAGTTTTAAGTTTTAGTCTAAATCAGAACTGGTAGAAGCACATAGTGCTGTAATAAAGGCTATTAAAAAAAGAAATAAATCTTTGTATTTTTATTTGGTGCCCGAGCAAAAAACGTGAACCTTGAAAAAAATTAAATCTAATAATAATACTGTGAAAATATTTAATCAAAAAAGAAATATCAGAAAAATATCCAATTTTTTAAAATTGAAAATTAAATTCAGTTGAAGAAAAATTTTATTCAAACTTTATTCCAAACATTGTGGAAACCATTGTTTTAAAAGAGTACCAAAATCCAATTTTTTTTTAAAGAAAAAAAAAAAAAAAAACAACTATAAAATTTTATTCAGAAAACTGTGCAAAACATTTAATAAAAAAAGCCAGGAAAAATTGAAAATTTTAATAATTTAATTTAAGTTAATTTAAAAACTAAATACGATTAAAGGAGAAGTAACTGTAAATTGAACTCAGAACACTCTGCAAACAGCTAAGAAAAAGCAAAGACAAAGTAAACCAACAACGAAAACCAACATTTTATCAACACAAGCACCATAAGGAGCAACCAGAACAAATATCGTTATCAAGCCTTGACATTGGTTCCTTAGTAAAACTCTTGAAAGGGGGCGTACGTATGGTCGCAGCCAGTCAAGCCCGGCGAAACGGAATTTTCAACATGTTCCAGGCGAGCAGAATATTAATGTAAGATTATTTCATGCTTAAAATTTAAATAACCTATTGAATATAAGATAAAACAAAAAAAATTTTTTTAAATATTAATAAGATAATATTAATTAATTAAAATTTTAAATTACCTAAAAAAAAGTATTTACGAATATTTAAGAAAATGACAGAAAGTGAGCAACTATCTGCGACTTTGGCAAAATTAAACTTAGGAGCTTCTACGAGTACTAACCTCACATCCTCATTCACTAACAATCAAAAAAAGGAACTTGTGAGTCTGATCGCAGACACAGTCTCTTCCATCCTTAACCCTAGGACAGAAGAAGATGAGGAATTGACAATAGACTTTTCCATAAACAGTGACTCATCAGAAAGGGTACCTGATGTGGTCAAGTGCCTTAGGGAATTCTCCGGGAAACCGGGCGAATTCAATTCATGGCGAAAATCGGTAGATAGGATCCTTCTAATGCACGGACAAAATAAAAAAACTCCAAAATATTTTGCAATTCTACATACTATAAGGCATAAAATAATCGGCGAGGCCGATGCAGCCTTAGAATCTTATAGAACCCCACTGGAATGGAGCAAAATTAAGAAATGCCTAATGTTACATTACGCCGATAAAAGAGACGTCGGAACCCTTGAGTACCAAATGACTACTCTTGCCCAGCGTGGAAGTTCTATTGAAGAATTTTACCAACAGGTCTACCAATACCTTTCTCTCATATTGGACAAAATAGACTGTCTTGAGTTAGGAGAAGAAGCGTTATCAGCAATGACGGCAGCCTACAGGGGGAAAGCCCTGGATACCTTCGTGCGGGGATTGAATGGTAATTTACCAAGTCTTTTAAGCGTAAAAGAACCAAGCAGCTTACCGCAAGCTCTCCATATGTGCCTGAAATTAAGTAATATGAATTATAGGACAAATCATGCCAACAGCATGGTAAGGGTACAGTCAAATATTAAACCTGTGGGCCAATACCGACCAAACCAAATTAAACGTCCTTTTTATCCAGAGCTTACCAACCCACATGGAAAATTTCCCAGGTCAAATAATTTCTATCCATATAGGCAAACCCAATTTGGCACAAACCATTCCAACTTCCCAATACAAAATAACGCCAAACCTCCCTTACCACCTAAACCACCAGTACCCATGGAAGTTGACAGATCAATTCAAACAAGACAAGTCAATTATGAAAATCGACCTCAAAATCAACAAACTCAAAATTTTGGACGGCCAATTTGGCAAAATCCCACTAACAGATTCCCTCAAAATAACTATAACCAAGCTAATAAGCGCCCACCCTCACAAAATACCCAACAACCCAGTAAGGTTCAACGAGTTTTTAATACGGAAGCAGCAGAAGTTATTCCGCCAGATTACAGCAACGATAATGAAGGGTACCCTATAGAATATTATGAGGACACCCAAAGCCATCAATATGGATATGACACAGAAAACTATGAATTTGAACAGGTAGAACCCACTAATGACGACATTAATTTTTTAGACTAAACTCCTCATTGCCATATTTTCTTTTCAAAATGAAAAATGGCAATGAGTTAAAATTTCTTTTAGATACCGGTTCTAATAAAAACTACGTAAGTTCAACTTATATTCGAAATCCCATTCCAAACAAACCTTTTTTTGCAAACTCAGTTGGTGGACTAGTTAAAATTTCTCAACATGCAAACATTGATGTTTTTAACAACGAAATAGGTAAACTTAAATTTTATATTCTACCCAATTTAAAAACCTTTGATGCCCTAATAGGCAATGATACCTTGAAAAATTTAAAGGTAGTGATTTTTACTAAGGAAAACTATTTTACATTACTGAATAAATATAGTTATCCTATGCACCAGTTACAAATAAATTCTATAGCACATACCACACTGAGACTAGATCATCTTTGCCCCAACGATAATGAAAAGCTAAAACAAATTTTTAACCTTTATCCAACTTTATTCTCCGAGCCTGACAAAGCCCTCACCTATGTCACAAATGTAAAAGCAGAAATTAGAACAAAGAGCGATAGACCAATATATTCCAAAACGTATCCATACCCTATGCCACTAAAAAAAGAAATTGACAAACAAATCGAGGAGTTATTAAAAGATGGCATTATTCGCCCATCGAAATCCCCATACAATTCACCGGTGTGGATCGTACCGAAAAAACAAGATGCTTCTGGAGAAAAGAAGTTTCGTATGGTTATCGATTATCGTAAATTAAACGAGGATACCATACCAGACAAGTACCCTATTCCGGATATTACTACTATTTTAGCCAATTTAGGATCAAATAAGTATTTTTCAACAATTGATCTTAAAAGCGGTTTTCATCAAATTGCTCTCAACGAAGCTGATATTGAGAAGACAGCCTTTTCCGTAGCTAATGGTAAGTTTGAGTTCACTCGACTTCCATTTGGCCTAAGAAACGCGCCCGCTATTTTCCAGCGCACTTTAGACGATGTGCTAAGAGAACACATAGGAGTCCGTTATTATATTTATATCGACGATATAATTATTTTCAGCAAAACCAAAGCGGAACATTTTAATAACCTTAATATTGTCTTCGATACACTGGAAAAAGCGCATTTAAAGGTTCAATTTGATAAATGTGAATTTATCAAAGATGAAACGGAATTCCTTGGTATCATAGTCGGTCAAAATGGTATTCGCACTACACCAAAAAAGATAGAAGCAATAATAAATTTTCCACAACCAAAAAATGTTCATGACTTACGTTCCTTATTGGGAATGACGGGGCACTACCGAAGATTTATAGAAGCATACGCGCAAATAGCAAAACCACTCACTGAAATACTTAGAGGAGAGTTCGGAAGAATTCCAAAGAACTTCTCCAAAAGGACATTGCTAAATTTAACAGCGGAACAAATAGAAGCGTTTAATCAATTGAAAAATTGTTTGATCTCAGATGATGTAATGCTTCATTATCCCGATTTCGAAAAAGCCTTCGAGCTAACTACAGATGCTTCTAATTACGCCTTAGGAGCCGTACTCTCGCAAGATGGAAAACCGATCAGTTTCCTTTCCAGAACGTTAAGCAGAGCAGAAGAAAGCTTTGCAGTAAACGAAAAAGAAATGCTGGCAATAATTTGGGCCTTACAGTCACTCAAATGTTTCCTATACGGATCAAAAAAGGTAAAAATTTACACTGATCACCAGCCCCTGACATTCGCTCTAAGCAACAAGAATACGAATGCGAAAATGAAAATATTGAAAGCGCAATTAGAGGAATATAATCATGAGCTAATTTACAAACCAGGCAATACGAACATAGTTACAGACTTCCTTTCTAGACCCCCTATACCAAATATAAATTCGATTACAGTTCATAGCAGTGATAGCTCTTCTGAAAATCTGATACCGTCTGTAGAAATACCAGTCAATGTCTTTAAAAACCAGCTTCTTATCTCAGAAGATTCTAATAGTTCATATCAATTTAAAATTATTTTCCCCACTTACCATAGACATCTTATAACCGAGAAAACGTTCTCAGAAGAATCATTGAAATCACTTCTCAGGAAATACCTGAACCCGGCAGTAATAAATGGTATTAAAACAACAGAGCCAATAATGCTAAAAATCCAAGGCATTTATCCAACATACTTCAGCAATTATAAAATTCGGTTTACTCAACAAATGGTCGACGACGTTACCAATACAGAAGACCAAACTAGAATTATAATCGAAACACATAATCGTGCTCATAGAAATGAAAAAGAAAATAGATTGCAGATACTAGAGAAATACTATTTTCCCGCTATGGCGAAAAAAATTGGAAATATAATAAAAATATGCAAAATCTGTAAGGAATGTAAATATGACCGACACCCAAATAATCCAAAATTAGGTGCTACACCCCTACCTGAATATCCAGGTCACACTATCCATATTGACATTTTTTCAACGGACAAACACAAAGTACTCACCTCAATTGATAAATTTTCAAAGCTAGCTGTTGTCAAAATGGTAGACGGTAAAAGTATAGAAAGTATAAAAAACCCACTAAGGGAAATAATATTTTACTTTGGAGTTCCAAAGGCAATAGTTTTTGACAACGAAAAAACGTTTTGTTCCCAACCGATAAAGTTTATGCTCGAAAACGAATTCAATATTCAAATATTTACGGCACCACCCTATAAAAGTACTGTGAACGGACAAATCGAAAGATTTCATTCGACCCTAGGGGAAATTATGAGATGCCTAAAACTAGAACACCCTGGGAAAAATTTCGAAGAATTATTAGAATGGTCTGTCAACGAGTACAATCACTCCGTTCATTCGGTAATAGGGAAAAAGCCCGTGGACATATTTTTTGGCAGACCCACTTCAGTTAACCCCGATAATATAAAAGAAATAAGGAATGAAATTTTTGGAAAACTAAAGGCAAAACAAGACAAGGACCTACAATATCACAATAAAAATAGACAAGAAATAGCAAATTATGAAATAGGGCAAAGAATTTTCGTTAAACAAAACAAAAGATTAGGCACCAAACTCTCAAAAAGATACAAGGAGGAAGTAGTGAAAGAAAACAAACATTCTACAGTTACAACAGAATCAGGAAGAATAGTTCATAAAGACCGCATAAGAAACTAATACAATTGCAATTTTTTTTAAGATTACTGCTTTCCCTAAAACTTGTTTGTTGTTTCGGATCGGTCGAAATACTTGACTATACGCAGTCCGAAATAGTTACCATCGAAGATGGCACAGGAAAAATCCAGAGTGGGACATACAGGATCCTACACATGATCAATTTGACGGAATATTCCATAGCAATAAGGGACCTACAGGAAAACTTTGGCAAAAACATACCCTCATCCCATCCCCTGCATCCATTCATAACTGATGAAATTAACAACATAATTATTTCCATTAACAACATCCTCCCGAAAAATAAAATCAAACGATCAATAAATGTCTTGGGTTCAGCAATAAAATGGGTTGCTGGAAATCCCGACCATGATGATCTGATCGCCATAAACAAAAAATTCGAGGAACTAGTGGAAAATAATAACCAGCAAATAGTCATTAACAAAAACATTTTTGACAGAATTAACAAGATTACCCAAATAAGCAACTCAATAATTAAAACGGTCCACAACAGTAATGAATTTCAAACTGCACTAATTCTCCAATTTAAATTCAAAATAGACATAATAAAAGAAGAAATAGGAAACATTAATAATGCAATTCACCTCACAAAAGCCGATATCATTAACACATTCATAATATCAAATCAGGAAGCTCAAAGAATTAATAAGATTTTTATAGAAGAAAATATGCCATTCGATTCTTTAGAAGAATCATTAAATTTTGCCGACATTCAAATTGTTATAAGAGAAAATATTGTCATTTATATTATAAAAATTCCAAAAACAGGGAAAGAAATTTGTAATTCATTTGTAATTAAACCATTAAGTAGAAATAATACTATTTTAAAAATTAATTTTGAAAAAATTTTGAAATGTAGTGATAATTATTATGGCATAGAAAAGCATTGCAAATCAATAAATAAGATAAAAATTTGCAAACAAGATCAGATTGTAAACGTGGAAAATGAAAATTGTACAAAGAACTTATTAGAAAACAAACCATATAATTGCATTGTATCAAACTCAGACCATATTAAAAAACTCGAAATCCTTGATAATGGGCTAATATTGTTAAATAATTTTGATGGAAATATTTGTATAAAAAATTACACAAGAAATATAAATGGATCATTTTTGATAAAATTTTTTAACGAAACTATTAAAATTAATAATTTAAGTTTTACAGCTTTCGAAATGCACAGCTTGAGACCACTACCTGCACTCATAAAACACTCAAATTCTCGTTCAGAATATGAAGAGGTGTTATCATTAAGATTGATGAAGGATCTAAATATTAAAAATATAAAGAAAATTAGTTCCTTAAACTTGCTGGTTAAGTCTAGCTTGTTTACTCATTTCGGGCTAATAGTCTTCATAGTAATCCTAATTTTGATTTTCAAATTTCATAAACGCAATACGGCGGAAATTATTATTCAAAACAATGAATCTTTCCAGTTGCCAATTAAAACAGTTTCAAGGCACAAGAGTCTAAACGACATTCCATACTTTTAAACCAATCGGGGACGATTGGAATTTCGGAGGGAGGAGTTAACACCTCATCCATTATTTCATTATTTTCCACATTTCGTTCCACCGTGAACGAAATATTTATTACTTTATTTAAAGGTGCTTAATTGCATTTACCATTTTATTATTTAAAGGTGTTTAATTGCACATTCCTTTCCCACCAAAATTTGTCAACGATAACTGTCTGCTTGCGCTACACGCGCAACTCAATTTTGATGAACAAGCAAATGTGCAGGTGAACGAAAGCTTTATTTAGAAACAAATTAGTTTTAAGTTTTAGTCTAAATCAGAACTGGTAGAAGCACATAGTGCTGTAATAAAGGCTATTAAAAAAAGAAATAAATCTTTGTATTTTTATTTTACATAATATAAAAATCGTTTCTGCAAATTTCTAGGAATTTTGTTAAGTCCAGCATTTAATATAAACTTTAATTTCACAATACGCTCTATAAAACTCCACACTAGCTTCAGCACAGAAAATGAGAACGTGCGCACGGCTCCGGCGCTGCGAACGGAAAGGGACGAATGGAAAAGCCAGAAACACGAAGTGTGTTGCTCCGCAGCCAACAGAGGCTAGTTCCGGTTTACCCATAAACACGCTGTGCGACAGCGACAGCGTGTAAATAGGTGGCGCGCGGAACTAACGCCTGCTTGCGTCGGCGTACCCGACAACTAGGTGGGGGTAGTGGTGTCGCCACACATATACATACACACATACATATACATATGCATATTCATTTACATATACATTTAAATATACATAAATTAGACAAAGGTACGCGGGTTACATAGGTGCAGTAATTGGAGAAGCCAAAGGAATTACCCACCCTAAGGCAATTCTTAAAGTTTGCTGAAATGATATTCCAGTCTCTCGAGGCAATCGGCCAAAGACAGCATACGGCAAAAATATTGACAACGGTAATAGCCACAACTGAAGAAATCAAGAAATGCTTGTCATAGCCAGGTATTCCAGATATATTCTGAAGGATATCGCAGCGAACCAGCCGTAAATCAGGTCAAGTGTAAACCACAGCCTCATCAGTACAAAACACTATTAGCTTCGAAGGAGTCGATTCGACAGGGATATGTGCTCCGAGCACTACAATGGTGAAAATTGTCGGAGAGGAATTTGAATGCAGAGCCATTCTGGACCTCGGATCTAAGATCAATATCGTGAGTGAACGACTTGTCAAGAGACTTGGAGCTTAAACAAAGTCCACAATAATGTATAGCCAAGGAACAGACAAAGGAACTCGTAGGCACAGCGTCAAGTCAGCTTTGAACTACAGTCACGAATTAACGGCTTTTCGACTCGACTGGAGGCGTTCGTTCTAGGAGATATAATTTCAACCAGCCAACCGACAAAACCATTTGTCGTATCCAAATGGCCAATTCCGAAGTACATCACTTTAGCGGATCCAGTATTCTCAACCGTCCGGACAAAATCGATGTCTTATTAGGAGCGGAATTCTATCACCAAGTAATGTCAGTTGGACAGATACGATTAGTAATCGAACTTCTAACACTACTAAACACAGTGTTTGGCTGGATACTATCAGGAAGGATAGGTGAACTTCAGATGGCGTCAGCAACCTGCGGCATTTACAGTGAGGATGATGATGATACAACCCAACTTATTGAGCGGCTATGGAACTGGCCGAAGTCGAACTAGCAGAATTAATTGTATCCCCAACAGAAAGACTTTGCGGAAATAATTTTACGCAAAATACAATAAAAAATTACCATTCGTAGAGAATGCAGCTGCTTTAGGTAGTTCAAGGGATATAGCAATCAACAGATTAATGTAGCCTGAACATCGATTATCTTAATGCAATGCTGTTCGTGAACAATATATCGAGTTTATGAAAAATTATGAAGCCTTGGACCACATGAGGGATAATCATCATCAATGAAATACTCTCACCTAATTACTTCATCCCACACCACTGTGTACTTAAACCTGACAGCAGCACAACAAAACTGCAAGTTGACGCATCTTCAAAAACGTCATCGGGAGTGTCACTCAATGTCATAAAGCATATAGGTCCAACCATAAAATCTGAACTATTTTCAATCCTGCTGCGCTTCCGTCTACTGAAATTTGTGTTTACCACCGACATTGAAAAAATGTATCGACAGACACTGTGGTCCACTCTGAAGATCGTCATTATCAATTGATAATATGAAGGAGCGACCCTAAGAAACCAATGAAGTGTTACCAGTACCTTATGAAGCAAAACATCAAATGCGCATTCCATATAATGATCCCTTAGCAAAACTATTATTTGAGATGATTCACACCGAGAATAAACACTGTGGACCTCAAGCCTTGCTGGCCATAATAAGGAAAAGGTACTGGGTGCATTAAAAAATTAGAGGGAAAGCCCCCACAAGGCTTACATACCCGTATTCTGTTGTTTTGCCGCTCAAGCTGTCCATTTAGAACTTTTAAGCGATCTTACGACAGAAGCATTCAATGGCGCTCTGAAACGTTTCACTGGCCGACGTGGAAATTGTCAAAACCTATATTGTGACAACGCGACAAATTTCGTTGGCTTACGGAACTAACTGCATCAATATATTCAGATGAAGGGGAAACAAAAATTGAGACAGAATGCGGTAAAAAGGGAATACAATTCAACTTTATTCCTCCAAGCGCCCCTCATTTCGGAGGTCTGTGGGAAGCAGCAGTGAAGTCTACTAAGCATCTTTTGGTGAGGAGCGTGTCAACAGCATCACTAACCTATGAAACGCTGGAAACAATCATCATTCTCAACTCAAGACCAATAAGTCCAATGCCAAACGATACAAATGAATTAGACTCCCTGACTCCAAGCCACTTCTTGATAGGAGAACCACTCAACACGCAAGTCGTGGTAAATAACATCCCGTCAACTTCAAATTTGCTGACCAGGTAGAAACTCTTATCCCACATCAAAAATGAGTTTTGAAATCAGTGGTATCATGGAGCATTAATAAAGATCACCTAAATCTGCACTGTTGTGTTTTATTCATGTCGGTGTAAACGAACAAGTGTTTAATGACAATTAACATCAAGTTACACGAAATTCTTCAACGAAAATTAACACAAGTGTTAACGAAAATTAACGCAACTTAAATAAATTATTATTGCTGAAGAAAAAAGGTGATGACGACGGAATAATCAGATCTACTGGAAAAAATTAAACTTGGGGACAACAAAAAAATATGGAAAACCGAAACATAATACTTGAGCACATAAAACTTCTCCAACCATTTGAAGGAAACCAAAAACTGTTGGCATGCTTTATTCAAGACATTGAGGAGATAACTGCCAACCTTCACATACATACCAAAAGATGAAAAAAATGGTATTTCAATTGTATACTGAGACTACTACGCGGACCTGCACTTGAGGTAGCAAGTAGGGAGCAACCCAGTGATTGGAGCACGCTGAAACAACTATTAATCGGCGAATTTAGTGAGTCAACTCCTATACTTACACAAATATTAGAATTAAATAATATCAAGTTGAGAAAAAATGTGCAACAACTGTGTAACGACATAAATACTTCAGTTTGTAAAATAAAAGATAGTATTAAACTAAGTAGTGAAATTGCACTATCTCAAATATTTCTAAATAACGAAACAGATTTAGCAAGTCTCAAAATACTAAAAAAAGCTTCCAATTCAACTTACTGCTCTTCTAAATGCAAATCTTGTCACTAATTTTAAAGACGCTATAAAACTGTTGTGGGAGAACAATGAATTTGTTTCAAACGATACAATTCCTAAAAATTCAAATGTGTCAAATAACAATTATCAATATCCAATATTATAAACAACCCCTTTTTGAGAATATATTCACCCCAATTCTAAATACGCATGCGGATTCTTTTTGACGCGGATTTTATTTTCCGTGCGGATTTTTTCCGCCTATTCTCAATTCATGCGGATTCGGAATTCGTACTGAAGTTTCAAACCACACTTCGAATTTACAAACAGCTGAGTTTCTTATGTGATTTGGTTTGATAATTAACTCCCAAAAAGTTTAAAAAAATCATAAAGTTGTTTAAAATATCTGTTTCAGTGGATTGTTATATTATTGTTTTTAATAATAAATATGCATTGTATTGCGTTTGTAAATTGGTTGCAGAGGAAGCAGAAGCAGTGGTAGCATTTAGAAGGAGAAATTTGAAGGACTGAATCACTGTAAGTGTAAACAATATGCAATGTTCTTGCATTTTAAGATTTCATAAATACTACAGAGTAAATAAGGATGCTTTCCTATATTTAGTTTAAATATAACCGGGTGCTTTGCAACAGAGGAAGAAGAAATTTGCATTTGCTCCAATATTGAAGCTAAGTGCGTGTTTGCACATCACAACTTACAAATATATGTATGTATGTACATACATTGTGCATTAAAAACTTACATTTTTCTTGTGTTTGCCCGCAAATAAATTTCCAAATTTTTAAGACTTTTTAAAATTTTCCTAAAAAAAATTCACAGTTAAACATATTTTAATTAACCAACTTAATTTATAACCCCATTTTATTAAAAGAATTGGATTTTTAAGAAGTTTTAATTAAGTACTCACAAGATTCCACTAATTTCACATCAAAAATGTTGGCGAACAAAATTATGTGAAATGTGGAAAAATTCCGCGAATTTATGTTCTTTAGAATACCGTGGATTGCGGATGCGGAATTCTTTCCGGATTTTTTCGCAACTCCGAAAATTGAAATGTGAAAAATCGCTTGCGGATTTTATTTAGAATATGCGGAAAGTGAAAAAATTCACTGCGGAAAGTTATTGAAAGTTGGGGTTATTATATAAATTCCTTGTAGATACAGGATCCTCAGTAAGCCGAAACAAGTAGACCCTATTAAATTACAAACTTCCACAGGATGTGCCAGCTTAAAAAAACTTCAGGAAATTTATATACAAATTTTATATTTAAAGATACGATTGCTTAATACGATATTATATACAATATATGCAATTAAATGCCGTTATTGATTTATAAAAAAAATAACTAGTAGGCAGTGAAACTTATAAAATTCTGAATAAGGAACATTCGCTATATGCTAATATTGCAAAAGAACCAGGGATACATTTAATAAATGAAAGCGAAAGAAAAATTAGATTTATACCAGACCCTTTAAATGTGGAAGAAAAACTGCATTTGCAAAACATTTTGAAAAAGTTAATGATTCATAAATGCACTCTAATGAAAATGGACAAAACACAAAGTTACCATTAACACGAGAACCCCATTTATTCTAAATCGTATCGATACCTTCAATGCACAAATCGGAGGTAAGTAGGCAGATTACAGAAATGCTTGGTCATGGTATAATCCAACATAGCCAATCCCCATATTCGGCACCACTATGGGTAGTGCCAAAAAAATTATATGAGTCTGCCGAACTAAAATATTAAGTAGTAATTGACTATCGTAAGCTGAACGATGTCACCATGGACGATAGATACCCTACTCCGAATTTCGATGATATCTTGTTCTACTCAAGATGGCCATTTCGAATATCTTCGCATGCCATTGGCATTAGGAAAGCGCCTGCCGCATTCCAGAGGTTTATGAACTCAGATTTACTAGAATTGGTAGGTGTTGACTGTCTACTATATCTAGACAATGTCATTATATCCAGCACGTAAGACTACACTACACCGTTAGAAAAGGTTTTCAAGAAATTAAATTATGCAAATATATAACTTCAATTAGATAAATGTTAGTTTTTAAAACACGAAACAGAGTTTTTAGGCCGTATTATGATATGGCCTAAAACTCCGAATGGCATAAAACAAATCCAATTAAAATTGAGGCTATCCAAAACTTCACTGTACCCAAAACCAAGAATGAAATTAAACAATTTCTAGGGTTTGCAGGATTTTATCGTATTTTTATAATAAATTTCACAACGATAACCAAACCACTTACAAAATGCCTTAAAAAAGGAGAAAACATTAGTTACTGCGGTAGCGAATATATCAAAGCAGTGGAAACCGTAAAAACTCTTATTATAAATGGTACCATTTTCAAATATCCCAACTACGATAAAAACTTTACTTTGACAACCGATGCATCCAATTTTGCAATGGGTGCGGTTCTTAGCCGAGACTCTATTTGTTTTCCGAATACAACACTCAATAAATATGAGATTAACTACTCAACGACGGAGAAAGAATTACTTGCGATTGTCTGATGCCAAAATGTTTTCGTCCGTATTTATATGGTAGAAAATTCACAATAAATAGCGACCATAGACCACTTTAATGATTACACAATTTAAAAGAACCAAATGCTAAACTTCAGCGTTGGAAAATTAAAATTTTGACATCAACTTTATAACCGGTAAAGAGAACTATGTAGCTTATGCTCTATCGAGAGTTAAAATTGAAAGTTTCAACAATAACGAAACTGATTCGAATGTAGCAACAATACATTCTACTGAGGAGGATGACTCAAATTATATCGGAATATCCGAAAGGCCCCTTAAGACGTTCAAACGACAATTCGTTTTTGAAAAATCCAATATGAATAATGAAACTTTAAACAAAAAAATATTTCAAAATGTTAGAAATACTTTCCACTACACTGACATGACAGAAGAATTCGCCAAAGAAGTTATAATAAAACATATAGCCGCAAACACGAATGCAAGAATGATAGTGATTTTATAATTTTTCAATCAATTTATGTTCAATTAATAAAACAATCACCTACTAATAAGACATATAGAGCTACCAAAATAATGGAAGACGTCACTTCTTACGATAGATTTAAGGAAATAATTTTAGTAATACACTTAGAAGGATTACACCAGGGAATAGATAAGGTACAAAAAGAATTCAGAAAATAATATTATTACACCAAATACATTTCCGAAATATCAAATATAATTAATAAATGTGAACTTTGCAATTAATGCAAGTATGACCCCATTTCCCACAAAATGCCATTTAAAATAACTCCCCCGACCTATGAATAAGGCAAAAATATGTAATAGATATTTGGAAATGGGATGGTGATGCTTACTTTACGTGCATTGATGTCCACTATAAATTCTCTATGGTATAAAAGTTAGAACACTCCAACTGGCTAGAAGCAAAGAGGTGTTTACTAAAGGTTTTAACATAATGGGACCTCCGCTAAATTTGAAAACAGATCAAGACAGTGGGCTAGTTAGTATTAACCTTCAGGAATGGTTCAAAAATTTAAACATTAACTTAGAAAGTACTTCCGGGAAACAGGTATAGCAGTGGCATAAAACACTTAATGAAAACTTAAAGATAATTAATACTTGACAGGACAAACAAGCAAAGCACTATGCAATAGAGGAAATATATAATCACATAATCAGTCACTCAACAACTGCACAGACACCCTAGAATATATTTTTTAATAAACATACCCCGATTTACAACACCCTATTAGAAAAACAACTTAAGATCCACACAAGAAATAAAAATAGAAAATAATATGAAATTGATACAGAATTTGTAGACGCAGAGAACTCGGGAATATGACTAAGTAAAAAACAAAACCCATCTAAAAGAGTCCATACAATGCCAAAAAGTAATGAAGCTGATAATGACCATTATGTTGTCAAATTTAAAATGAGATTATCAAAAAAATATAAATCACATTTTAAACGTAAAACAAAACCTTTTACTTTAAGATAATTCCATTCAAGCAATTGATAAACATGCCGAATTAATATTTAGATCTAATAAAAACTTACCATGATTGAAAATGTTATATTTGAAATCGATGAAAATAAATTAAAAACATTGTTGACCCATATATTAAATATTTGCTTAATGTGAATTTAAAGAAAACAATAACAAAAAATAATATTTATAGAACCAAATATTATTGTCACGAAAAATTTATAAGAAGCAAATGTAAAGCATAATTGTAGTAATTTAGAAAGTAAGGTTCAAAATAATAATTTATAATATTTCTCTAATTGTAAGATTATTATAAGAGAAGTAATATTTGAGTCATATAACCAACATTGTTAATATTCCATATAAAAATTAAATTTAAACTAAAATTGTAAGTCTAAAAGATATAAAACATAATTTTCGTGAAGTAAGGAAACAAAATAACTTTGTCCATATAGTACTTACTGTAATGGCTCTTATTGTTTGTGTTCTCATTTGTAATGAAAGAAAATGTTCACGAGGATGTGATCTAATCCTGAAGAGGGGAGGAGTAACGTGGTAACGTATCGTAACGTACTAACATATCGTAGCGTAGTAATGTATCTAATAACACCCTGTTCGATATTGGCACCAGTGGACACTTGAAGTTTTTTTCTGATTGAAAGTACAACATTGGGCAGTAATTGTATGACTCCACATCAGTATATATTAGTAATCATGAAGCAATAATAAAGAGCATCTGAATCTACACAGTTGTGTTTTATTCACGTTATTTATATATACATATACATATACATATCCATATATATATATATATATATATATATATATATATATATATATATATATATATATATATATATATATATATATATATATATATATATATATATATATATATATATATATATATATATATATATATATATATATATATATATATATATATATATATATATATATATATATATATATATATATATATATATATATATATATATATATATATATATATATATATATATATATATATATATATATATATATATATATATATATATATATATATATATATATATATATATATATATATATATATATATATATATATATATATATATATATATATATATATATATATATATATATATATATATATATATATATATATATATATATATATATATATATATACATATACATATACCTATACATATAAAAACACATATACATATACCTATACATATACATTTCCATATGAGTGTGTGGAAAGTTGAGAGCCTGCCACTGGGTCGTCTTCCTACTCCTCAAGCTAAGGGAAGAAAAGCCAATTAAGTATTTTTCGCAGGTTTAGTACCGTAGCGATTCGCTACCCAAATTGAAGTAATTCTTAAATGAATTTCTGAAGTCGCAGTATTGCCCCGGATGCGAATGCCAGCCGGCAGACGCTGTTTCAGCATATTCCCACAGGTTAGCCAGGCAGCCTAGTGTTAACTGTTATCCGTTTAAATATAGAAGATTTGGGGAGTGTTTCGGTGGCTGGGATTTGCCCGATACCTGGTTAGTTCGATCCAGACTAAGAAGCCCATGATGATGATGAACAAGTCTGCTCCCGTCGATATTCGCAGTCTGTTGCCCAAAGTGTCCAAATGCTTGGTATTTGATAGACTTAATTCGTGTAAGTAGCGCAAATTTGATTTGAGGCCCTTGCTAGTTACATTGTTTAAAACTGCTGGCAGAACTAGTAGATTTTGTAGTGCTGCACTCGAAAATGTTTGGTTTTTCAGCAAAATGATCTCGTTACTGATTTGGATCACATATGTACCCTTCAAATCTTTCTAGTAATTCCTGTCGCTTACAGTTTCTTCGAAGTTTGACACATATAGCGTGTTCTCATCCACCAATTCTACGATCTCACTGTTCATTCACTCAAAGTGGCATTTGGCAACTTCACCCTTTATTAGTCTTGCCAAACATCCGTCTTCTGGTAGTTTCTTCAGAGATTCTGCCCCAAATGGTCAAGTTATTAATAGAGGGACAGTTATTAATTATGCCAAATGTCTCTTCCTGACTTACGAGAATATGTTGGTACTCCGTTGTCCCTCTGCTTTCGCTCCGTACAGCACCCCTTTTCGTCAACAGGCGATATTTGACCAGTTTAATTTTTGGGACCGATACCACATATAAAAATAATGTCAAATTGATGGTTTCGCGTACTCGACGGCTTCTATAACATTTTGATATGGCAGCGCCTCCTCATCAGCAATTATTCGCTCAATCTCGGCCCGGTCTAGAAGATTTGTGTGCACAATGCCTGTTTTGGCTATTTGAAATGCGCGCACTATCTCTTTTATTTCTTCTCAAACGATCTTGATTTTGTTAAACACCAAGGATTCGGTATTCTTATTGTTGACTTCTTTTCCCAAGGCATACATATATCGGGTCATGTCGTTCAATCGCTTTATCGAGTCTCGAGTGATGTTAAAGAGTTGTCTGTTGATTTTGACCTGCTGGTTACCATTACCGATTAGGTCGTCTTGGCTTCTTAGAATGGTATCCCGTCAGTCGCATCTGGTGACCCCGCAATCCATTTCCATGCCGACTCAATCCAGTTGATTGATCGTCCTTGTCGTGACCTTGTGGCTCTTAATTCGTCAAAACGTTGCCATGCCTGAACCAAGTTGCAGTAAAAGAAAGATTTGGTGACAGCATTCCTTATGCTAGATCCCGATGTTTCGAGCTGCCTCAGTGATGAGCCGATGGAACCCAGGTTGATGATATGAATAAGTCTGAAGTGGTCGTGCATATTCCAGCCATCGCCCTGCTCCATGACTAATGAGAAAATAATAACAATTTCGCACAAGCGTGAAAGTGTAAAATCTTCTGCGTCGGAAGAGTGCCGAGTGCATTCTGAGAACAACTAACTTAAAATTCTTTAATTTTTAAATAGAGTGTAAAAACAAAAACTAAATATACAAAAATAGAAACAACAAAAATATAAAGTGAGAAACAACAAATAATCACAAAGTGAGACAACCGCAAAATAGCACTGCTATTATACGGTTATGTATGTACACAAATACGTTAAATTAAAAGCGGCTTAGCAAGTATCTAGTGTAGAGAAAAAGAAAAAAATGGCTGTAGACCGTACCCCATCTAGAGAGGAATATCAACAACAAGAAGAGCAACAACAACAACAACAGCAACAGCAGCAGCAACAACAACAACAAAAGCAGTAGCAACACCGAGAAAAACAACCGTTCCTGCGGCAACAACAGCAGCATCAACAACTGCAAACACAAAAGAAACACCTTCTTCAGAATCATCTCCAAAATTCCTGGAGTCCGCAATGCCCCTCGCCCAAATCAAGCTCATCTTTTCAAAATAAAAACAGCTCTCAATAAACTGTCCAACAACAAATTGAACATCTTCAACGCCAGCTGCACCTGCTATACAAACAACAACCACCAGTTGCCTCTCTCCAAGTCACAGTAAGTGTACCCTCCCACTACGAGGACTGGAAGACGGTTCTAAACAAGAAAAGGCAGAGAGAGAGAGTCCAGGTAAGACAAAGACCACTCAAAAACAAGCGAAACTTGAAAAATACTGGCTAGGAGCTCCGAAAGGAACCGAAAATCGATTTTCGTCCCTAGAAAGAATTGAACAATGTAACCAAAACACAGAACATAAAGAAAAAGTCTCTAAGCCCCAACCAATATTTGTTGACAGAGTTACCAATATAGTTCCTTTAATCAAACTATTGTCTGAAGCTGCTCCAAATTCATACGAATTAAAGCTCATAAGCAATGTGCAAGTTAAAATCCAGGCATTTTCTCCAGCCTACAAGACAATAGTTAACCAGCTTGAGCTAAAAAACACCGAATTTTTCACCTATAAGCCAAAACAAGAAAGAGATTTCAAAGTAGTACTCAAGAATATGCACCCATCTATAGGCACAGATGAAATAACCCAAACCCTGCAAAACCTCGGTCACTCTGTCAAGAATATTTGAAACATAAAGCGAAGATACACAAAAAAACCTCTGCCAATGTTTATCATTGAACTTCAAACAAACTCAAACAATAAAGATATTTATGAAGTAAAATACCTCTTTCATACAAATATTGTTTTTGAGCCCACCTAAACACACAATAAAAATGGAGGAGTATGAGAAATTCTTTAAGACCCTTGGCAATAGATTCCTAGCAGGAGGAGACTATAACGCAAAACACACATACTGGGGTTCCCGTCTCACTACACCAAAAGGTCGATAGCTTTATGCGGCCATTAGAAAATTAAATTTACTCCCTGTCTCTTCAGGTACACCAACATACTGGACAACAGATGTAAGAAAAATTCCCGACCTGATTGACTTCTGTGTGACGAAAGGTATCATGCTTAGTGATCTTAAATGTAGCCCATGTTTTGAGCTGTCTTCTGACCACTATCCAGTTCTCGTCGAGCTTAACAACAATCTTGCCCTTCTTCCCAGTCAATGTAGCTTACATAATCACAAAACTGATTGGAATCGCTTCTAATATATGGTATCTTCCACAATTGATTTAAAACTATCACTGAAATCTGAAGAAGACATCATTGCGGCTGTTGAAAACTTCAACAACTGCCTGCAACAAGCTGAGTGAGACTCCACCCCCCCACTGAATGAACGAAAATCAACGAACATCTCCAAATCTATAAAAGAAAAACTGAGAGAAATGCGATATGCAAAAAAAAGTGGCAACAAACTAGACATCCTGAGGACAAGAACAAATTAAATGCGCTTACAAAAGAACTTAAAGAGATCCTTAATAATGAACGAAACACCCAACTCCATCATTACCTCAGCAATATCGATGCAACAGCTGCTACAGAATACTCTCTCTGGAAAGCAACTAGGAATCTAAAGAGATCCACAATGTTCCAATCCGCTTTACGAATGGAAAATAACGAATGGGCTAAAAGTGATCTTGAAAGGGCAGTCACATTTGCCCGATACTATAAGTAAAGGTACTAAAAGTATTTACCCCACATGAAATCGAGTACCCAGCATGTGTAACAGAAGAAGTGAAAAGTATTTTGAGTAATACCCATCAGATGGATCTACCCATACGTAAATTTTCCAAATCTGAAATGAAAGTAGCGATTGATAAGCTAAATATTAAAAAAGCCCCTGTGTGCGACCTTACCAGTGGAAAAATAGTAAAACAACTTCCAGAAGAAGGAGTGACATATCTTACCTACTTATTTAACGCGGTACTAACATCTGGCTTTATACCTCCCCAATGGAAAGTGTCACAATTAAAAATGATTATAAAACCCGGAAAAAGTGCAGATAAAGTTGAATCGTATCGCCAAATTAGCTTGTTACCGATTGCTTCTAAACTCATGGAAACCCTTTTCCTGAAAAGACTACTCCCAATTATAGAAGAGCGAAAGCTAATTCCAAATTATCAATTTGGATTCAGGGAAAAACACAGCACAATCGAACAGGTTCATAGGATTGTTGAGTATATACACACTGCATTCGAACAGAAAAAATATTGTACAGCAGCGTTTCTTGACATTTCGCAAGCATTTGATCACGTTTGGCACGATGGCTTGCTTTACAAAATAAAAACTACACTCCCCATTAACTACTATGTGTTAATCAAGTCCTATCTTACACATATATATTTTTTCGTAAAGCAAGGTGAAGAACAGTCTGAGCTCCATGAAAGCTCAGCAGGCGTACCTCAAGGAAGTGTCATGGGCCCAATACTTTATCTACTTCACACGTACGACTAACCATCAGCTGAAGGAGTCACCATAGGTACCATTGCAGATGACACTGCTGTCTTAGCTGTTGACACTCTCCCACACTTAGCTTTCTCTAAAATCCAGAGTGGGCTAAACAAAATTACTGACTGGCAAAAAAATGGAAAATCAAGTCGAACGAAACAAAATCAGTCCAGGTTACATTCACTCTGAAACGAAACACCTGCCCACCCGTTAAACTCAACGGCATAAATATACCCCAATGTAATGAGGCTAGATACCTTGGGAAGCACCTCGACAGAAGATTAACTTGGAAAACACATATATTTATAAAACGAAAATCACTCGGTATAAAGCTCAGAAATCTACACTGGCACTTGAATCGGAACTCCAAAGTCTCAATCGATAGCAAATTGCTCTTGTACTCAGCAATTTTAAAACCAGTTTGGACATACGGTATTCTGCTGTGGGGCACTGCGGCAAATTCCAATGTTGAAATACTTCAAAGATTCCAATCAAAGACCCTAAGAATGATTGTAAACGCGCCCTATTATGTCACAAACAACCAAATCCATCGTGACCTCAAAGTTCCTACAGTCGCTCAAGAAATAAAAAAGCTCTCTACTTCGCACAATCTGAGACTCCTAGTCCACCCAAATCCACTGATATCAGAACTCACTTCCAACCCCTTCACTTTCATCCGAGTGAAGAGAAAATCCACAACAGATCTCCTGTGCTAATAGGCAATGGCTGCTCCACTGGGTGTAGTCCATAAAAGACAGTAAATACAAAAATTTGTCTTAAGTTATTAAATATTGCTGAATGTGATTGAATGTAACAGATTGCAATAAAATATTTGGATATTAAAAAAAAAAAAAAAAAATTACCACCAGAGGGGAATCGTATCTGAAGATAGTGAATTCATACGTAATGGATGCCAGATGTAGTCGAACTCACGATAATGGACAGAAAATTGTGTTTACATTAGATATTTATGGTCTTATTTAACACTGTGGCTGATTGGAAGTACATTTTATTCTATTTTATTAATTGTATCATTTTGCATACAAATTTTGCTCATAGTTTTTAATGAGTTTTCAGTGTGTGTGCTGCTATTTCAGATCATTCTTCTTGTTTGCTTATTCTAGATTTAATCTATCACTTTCTTTCATATATTTTTATGAAAGTAAAATAAATATTTATTGTCTGGGAGTCTAACCTTGACAACCCTACAAAATTGTGAGGGCGTCCACCAGTTTAGCCAATCAATAAATTATAATTTCTTTACTTTTGCCAATCTTAATTGATAGTTTTTGAAAAATATAAAATAGTTTCTTTACATGCCCCAATTTTACTTAAAAATATAAAATAGTATTTTACTTGTGCTAATTTTACTTAAAGATTCAAAATAGTATTTTATTTCTGCGAATTTTTACTTAAAGATATAAAATAGTTTTTTACTTTTGCCAATTTTTATTTAAAAAGATATAGAGTAATATTGTTTTCTTACAACTACGTTTAATTCTTAATTTCCTATGTGGCGTCGATGAAAAGAAAAGCAACACCGGCGAAAGAAATCAATTATGTACGTGTTTTTTAATTGGGATTTGTGAATTCTTTTGCCGTATGTATCGTCACCCAACAATTTCCCTTTTATATAGTGGCCTCTGTTTCCCTTTGATTTGTTTGTCCCTCACGTAAACCTTGTCACCCACGCGCTATTTCTTAGCGTCCCTGCTATTTCTGTTCAACCGAAAATAACCCTGCTATTGATTGGTTTAGATTTGGGCTCTTATCTCCTTGTGAACTCTTCTGTGAAAGGCCGTCAAATCTTGGTAATTTATCATTGAAATTAGGTTAAAAAAGATATCGGCGGGTTTCCGCTTTGTAATAGAATGGACTGTCGTATTGCAGCGGTCTACTGCGATATAGAGTATCGCTTTTACACTGTCGTTATTTATTTCGCTTCGAAAGCAGGGGTATATCTCGCGAATTGTCGAGTGAAGCCTTTCTACCTGCCCGTTTACTTCGCTTTTCTGAATCTGTGTTCGATAAAGCTGTATTCCCAGCCCCTTTATGTAATTCAAAACGGAAGCAGTGGACATCAGACTGGTTGTCACACGTTCAAATACGACCAACATGAATAACGAGTGGATATTGGCTCGCGTTATTGAACTGCATCTTGGGCAGGATAAATTAGTTCCAGTAGTGACCTATAAGCGCTCAATATCAAGGCTTTGACTCTTACCGATGCTCTCATACCCTGAAGAAAATTAAATTAAATTAAGGTAATAGTCAAACGCCAAATAGTACTTAGCACCATTACTATTCCACTGCGACTTTGAGTTCTTATCGGCATGTACGGTTTCGGAAAGGCAGAGCGAGAGAGAGATAGAGAGATAGAGAGAGAAAGTGGATCGTGGCACTTCGCTGAGTTCCAAAGACGACGGCAGCTAGTTAACAACATTCAAAGGTTTCGGTTGTGTAAAAGTGACAATTTAACAATTTCTTTTTTTATATATTACATTGTAATCTGAATATTGTAAATTATTTCAGTTAATATCAATAGAATTCATGTTTCAAATTAAAACCCCTAAGACAGTGCATCCCGTATATATATATATATATATATACACAAAAACATTAGAGACCCGTCCTCTTATTACTTCGGCGGGGAACGTGGTTCCCAACACTACGAGGGAGTGCATCGGCGAGCGCACGAACCTTTACAAAAAAGTGTGTGTTTCTATCCCGATTAGTTGGTTTACTAATCGGTTGCCGATTCCTTGGGTGCAATACCGAAGGATCGTGATGATGACTTCAAGTGCAATACTGAAGTCTGATATCTCTTTGGGTGCAGTATTAATTTTGAATTAACCTTGTGGTTGAAAGTGGCGACAAAGAAAACACTGTTGAATTGTTGACTTCAAAAGTATATCTCAATTTTTATTTATAAATTGATTGAATTTATATTATAATTTTGATTATGCTACAGAAATAAATATATTTGTGGTGTCTGCAATTATGTGCAAGGCACCAGCGTTTGTGCGTACGTAGGGCAAATTAATACTTTAGCCCGCACGTGTACGGGAATGCTGATGAGGCTTCACACGCTGTATATCCGTTCATCGGGTGTACTGCTTATTCTGCGTTCACGAGCGGGCATTGGTGATGGGAATTGCTGATTGGAGTTTTGCGTTGGAGCAGGTACAAACAGTGTGGTTCTTGCCAGGTCTGCTAAGGACACCACGCGTAGCATGCCAACCAGCAACCAGATGAAAGTAACAAGCGAACGCCACCACCTGCAGTTAGGGGTGATCTCGCAGTTCGGAGTCACACATCTTTTTGAAAACTTGGGGAACAGAATGATGCTTGAAGATGGAAAAAGGCGCACCATTCATCAACTAATGCGGGACGCAAATAAAAATATCAGGGCGCTATACGAGCTTTCAGCAATAAAAGTGAAGGATGAAGCTGACAAACAAGTTATAAGAAGGTATAATTCGTCCGAGTCATCGCCATGTTTCAGAAAGAAAAAAAAACACACTGATCTCGAGACGCCACCAGCGAAGTGGATAGCTACACCACAGCAAGTTTTGAAAAAGTTCACCAATCGGCGTTACCCCAAAGTCAAGAGAAAAAGGGACGAGAAATCACTGCGGCCAAACAAAGTGAGGACACACATGCGCAACCAAAACAGGGATAGGAATGGATTAAAGTCCAGCACGGGAAACCGAGGTTCCAACCGAGAACGGGCGCGTTGATAATCAGAGCGAGGTCTGGGCAAACATCTGCAGAGATCCTTCGGACCATTAAGGGGGATGGAGCGCTGAAAGAACTGTGTGAGAACTTGAAAGCGGTGCGGTGCACAGCAAATGATGAGCTGTTGCTGGAACTGAAGCACGGGTGGTGTCCCACAAGGATCTGTACTATGCCCTACTCTCTGGAACGTTATCGTTTTGGTGGCAGTTGCAAAACACATCCATTCGCTGCCGATGAGATGCAACGATGCAATTATGTGTGTGAGTGAATGGCTCAGCAGGGCAAAGCTAGAACTGGCAGTTCGAAAAACAGTGCTACTGGGTACCAGAACAATAAGCGAGAATTTAACAAATTATATCCCAACCACAGTTCCGGTACCTAGAAGTACTTATTGATTCCAGGCTCACGTTCAAAGAACATATTAAAGCTGTGTGCGAAGAAGCTACCCGGGTAAATGGAGCACTCACACACCTGAAGCCGAATATAGGCGGTCCACACTCAAGCGAAAGGAACCTGCTATCAACGGTAATGAGCTGCATCATACCGTATGCTGCCTCAATATGGGTGAAGGCCACTTCTTTCCGTACTGTATCGGACGAAACAATTGGGGTGATAACTTGTAAACCGCCTTTTGACTTGCTGGCGAAGGAAATGCACCGCCTCTACAAACAGAGAGCGAGTCCCACAAACGTCGCCAAAGCAATGGAAAGAGCCAATATTTTTGCGGAATGGCAACGCAGATGGGAGCAATCGGACAATGGTAGAAGGACCTTCAGGCTGATCCCATGCATAACAACATGGGTAACAAGAAAGCATGGAGAGCTAAACCACTATGTCACCCAGCTAATAAGTGGCCACGGATGCCTTAAGCAATACCTCTTTGAGCGGAAGTTTGAGGAGGACCCGCACTGCTCGCATTGCCCGGGGATGTAAGAGAACCCTCAACACGTGTTATTCTACTGCTAGCAATTTAAGGACGTTCGGGAGACACTGGGTGTTGTCCTAGAGGAGCTCTCAAAAATGGACAACCTCTGTAGGCACATGTGCGATACGTTCACTAAGTGGGAAGCCGCTCGGCAGCGGCAACCATAATGATAGCGCTGCGAAAAGCAGAACGAGCGCGCTATGTTGAACGCAATTGCCAGCGCCATCCGGATCTCGTGGCACACAGGACTGACACATAGACGGGCCCAATACTGACGAGTGAGCAGTAAATGCTCTTACGGTCTCCCGACATAAAGCCTAATCAGTGTATCCGAGGTGAAACACCGTAATGATGAAAGGAGGTTTTATCAGAGTTAGAGTCCCGCACTGACGGTGTTGTGACTTTAGATGATTTCCTCCTCGTTAAATATAAAAAAACACATATATATATATATATATATATATATATATATATATATATATATATATATATATATATATATATATATATATATATATATATATATATATATATATATATATATATATATATATATATATATATATATATATATATATATATATATATATATATATATATATATATATATATATATATATATATATATATATATATATATATATATATATATATATATATATATATATATATATATATATATATATATAAAAATGAATGTTTAAAGAATCAAATTTAGTGACGCTAAGGCTCGAGAACGGCTGGACCAATATTGATGGAATTTTCAGAGGTTGTTCGTTGTGGATCTGGGAAGGTTTAGAAATAAAAAAAAACTTTATACTTTTCCTGAAGAAAAGTCGGAAAATTTAAATATTCCAAAAAGGACTTTTTTCCATACAAAATTTTTTTCTTTCAAGTTTTTTTTCCAATTGTTTCTTGCAAATCTATCGATCTCAAAACATTCGGAAAAGTCGGAAAATTCGGAAAATTCGAAAATTAGAAAAACCTAATCTCACTTTTTGTTCTAATTTTTTTTGTATGTGCGTGGTGTTGCACGCGCACATTTAGTTTCATATTGGTGTTGTAAGCACTGAGTGATACTCCAATAACTCAACAGATGGAGCTGTAGACGCTTATTTATTTTTACAGCTGCGTATATTGTTTGTTCTTTCTGCTTTGTTTATTCGAACAGTGCGGACATGGTTAATTGACTTTCTGACATTTTTCCAAATTGTTAAATTGTTTACATTCACGAAATATTTGATTTTAAATCTGTGGATCATCAGCTTTTGAGTGAAATTATTGACATTTCAAACAAAAAAAGTGAGTTCATTATTTTTGTTTGTTGGTGAGTACCTAACCTCATTTCCACTGGAATTTATTTGTGTTATTTCTTCAGCTGATTTGTAAATTATTTCAATCGTTCAATTTCGGTCGTTTGCTTTCTTTATTTCGGCTATTCAAAAGGTAAATTATTGAAAATTATTCCGTGAAAACTTTATGTGTGTTTCATACAAAGTGATCAATTACAGATTGAAATTTGTTACGATGCCACAAAGAGGTCGCGCTAATATCGGTCGGCGTTCCCGACGTACAACGGACCAACGTAATTATACAGCACGTTTTGCGGTAGAGGAAAATGCTACTACAAGGGAATCTGCTCGAATCGGAATGATTGAATATCGTGCGCGACAATCACAAGAGGCTCACGAAGCTTACAATGAGTAATAACGATTGAGAAGAAGACAAGTTCGTGCTCAGGAAGTTCATGAAGCAAGAGAACAACGTTTGGCTGCTCACCGACAACGCCAGCAACAACAACGATTGCCTAATTCGAATATCGAACGTGCAGCCTTTCGATATGAGCCGGACATTGAATACGGTGCGCAAGCATAAGTTCGATTTGGTTCGATGTCTGCCGCATTGCGATGCACTGAAATTTCCAAAAGAACCGGCCGGATTGTGTTGCGCAAGCGGAAAAGTGAAATTACCAGAGTTACTTCCTCCACCAGAGCCATTGCGGTCGTTGCTTTACGGTCAATCACCAAATTCGAAATTCATTTTTTACAAAATTCCAAGATGTATAACGATTGTTTTCAAATGACGTCGTTTGGTGGGGAAATTGTGAATGAACATAATTACAATTCTACATTCACGGTTAGTTCACCAACAATCTAACACTTATTATCTCACCAATATAATACAGAAATTAACATATTTGTCTGCAACTATACAGATTCACGGGCAAATTTATCTTCTTGTTGGATCGCTGTTGCCGCATCCTGATCAAGATCACAAATATCTCCAAATATATTTACTTGGAGATTCATATGCAGCAGTGAATCGAAGTTGTGCAATTTTCATTGCGACGAAGAGATAAATTGTGCATCAATTGCAAGAAATGTTGCATGAACACAACGAACTAATTCTATTATTCAGAACTTCGTTAGAAAGGATGCCATCTGATGATCACAGAATTGTCATAAAAGCATACAAACGACCAGCAGGCACTCATGAACGGCAATATAATGCACCGACGGCCGATGAAATATCAATTGTTGTTGTTGGCGATAATTTAGAATCCCGGGATATTGTTATTGCATTAGAGCGAATCAATGAAACTCATCGATCGTACGACTCACTACAATATCCGCTTATGTTCTGCCGTGGTGAAAATGGATATCACTTGAGATACAACCTGATCAATCCTGCCAATGTTTAGTAAAAGAAAAACAAACACTCTTGATTGTAACTTCATTTTTTGTTAACTTTTAGGTGTCGATACAAATAAGAAGGTCAGTGCAATGAACTTTTACGCGTATCGATTGATGATTCGCGAAGGAATTGACAACCATCTCTTGAGATATCTCCGATTATTTCAACAGTATGCAGTTGATGTGTACGTGACGATGGAGACAGAACGACTCAATTTTATTGGCTTCAATCAGACCAAGCTTCGATCTGAATTTTCATTTGCGAGATGCGGTCAATTGCGATGAAGATGTGACAAACCTTGGCCGACTCACGATTTTGCCGTCCACATACATTGGCAGCCCAAGGCACATGCACGAGTACTCGCAGGATGCGATGACATACGTGCGGAATTATGGACGGCCGGATTTGTTTGTTACATTCACTTGCAATCCAAAATGCCCAAAGATAACGGAATTATTGACTCGTGGTCAATCAGCAAGCGATCGTTACGATGTTACAGCACGAGTTTTCAAACAACAGCTACGATATTTGATGGACTTTATCGTGAAGCAACGTATACGAGTATATGGTGCTGTTAGATGCTGGATGCACTCTGTTGAGTGGCAAAAAAGAGATTTGCCGCACGCACACATTCTTCTTTGGATGGTGGACAAGATTACACCAGATCAAATTGATGACATCATTTCTGCGGAAATTCCTGATCCAGAGATAGATCCTGAATTATACGAAGTGGTGAGAACCAATAGGGTTCATGGACCTTGCGGACACTACAATCCCACTTCGGTTTGTATGTCTGACAATAAATGCACGAAACACTATCCACGTGCTTTTCTTTCGGAAACGCAAACTGGAAATGATGGATATCCACCCTATCGGCGTCGCTCATCAGACAACAATGGCAGAACATTCAGCATTCAATTTAGAGGAGTGAATATCGAAGTTGACAACACATGGATCGTACCATATTCGCCAATATTGTCTAAGACATTCAAAACTCATATCAATGTTGAGTATTGCAGTTCTGTGAAATCGATCAAATACGTTTGCAAGTACGTCACCAAAGGAAGCGACTGTCAAAATTCATGAGCAGCATTTGATTTTATGTATTGTTGGTTCTTTTGGTGTCGGTGGCGGCAATTTCATGGATATTGAAAGTATACATGGATAGAAAAATGGTGTGCAATAAAAATTCTATTAATATGTATTTATTTGACAGAAAAATTCCGCCGTTATTTTTAACATGACATATCTGAAAAATATGTGAAACAATTGATTGAGTGTGGACGAATTGCAAAAAATCCTGATTCTCGTTTGTATGTATCGGATGAAGCATACATGAAATACACAGACGACTATTTAAAGCATTGTAACTAAAGATGAAATAAATGAAACAACTTATTTATTAATGTAAATTAAATGTTTTTTATTAAAATGCTAATGAATGAACAATGTTTTTAGTTTCGCCATTTTCCGCATAAGCAAATAAATCATTTGGTTGTCCCACACGCGAACATGCCACATACAATTGTCCATAGGAAAAGCAAACATTTTCTAAATCTACTCCACATATATTCATGGAATTTCCTTGCGCTTTATTAATTGTCATTGCATAAGTAAGACGAATGGGTAGCTGTAATCGTTTAAATTGGACTGCTGTATTTGTTAGAATCATTGGGATACGTGGTAACATCACAATCGCTCTCCTTTAAAGTGTCCAGTAATTTTTGTTCCTCAATGACGCTACCCAAAATCCGTTTAACAACCAATCTCGTACCATTACATAGTGTCGGTGTATTTAGATTTTGCAGCAAAATAATTGGAGCACCAATTTTAATTTTTAAAATATGTGGTGGTAATCCAGGCAAATGCAAAGAATTTAAAAACTCTGTAGTAAAGTTCACAGAATCATTCTCGTCAACCACAGTGTCCATTGAATTAAACGTAAATAATTCACTGTATAATTTTCTTTGGATGCATATATTAATGGCACCTACATCAATATTTTTTGCTGCCAATATAGCACGTTCGCTATTGACGACTGTTGAAATTTGCTTGAAGATTTGGGAACACCTTTTCAATCAATTCATCTCTGGATGGCACAATAATGCAAATATCTTCTGGTAATTTTAACATTTGATTTAATGGGTTGGTTGGTATTTTCCCATTACCAATATCAAGCAATTGTTGCGAAAATCGTGCAGCAGATGGATCGTTGTGAACTTGGACACGCATGTTCGTCGTAAATTTTAATGTATGAATGTTGCGCCATAGTCCAGAAGATTTGAGATATGCATTTATTTCGTCAGCATAAGTTGAGCGAGGAACAACGGACAGTGTTTGACGAAAATCACCGGACAATAACATTACTGCACCAATTCAGTTCTAGTAACAATTCAGGTTCATGTGTTTGCACAAACATATTCAAATTGTCTACATTGTATGATGCCTCACGTTGCAATTCACGGTTATATAAATCACTTGCGGGACGATTTGGTGGTGGCAGTCCCAATGTCATGAGTGAATTATTCGATATTTGCATACATAAATCTTCGAGCTTGACTAATACCTCATTGTAGATATTTGGTGTGTAACCTAAATTATTGTCAGCTTTCAATGTCCTTTGGGAGTGGAGGATGTCCTCGCATATAGAATCTTTGAATTTTTCCCACAATGAAAATGGGTTCGTTGGGAAACATGTTGTTAACATGATTGCGAATAATGTTCTGATTTGATATGGTGTTGAAATAAGAACAGTATCGGCCATAGTTGTTTCCCAAAGGGCATCACCTTCCAACAGTTTAAACGCTAAACAGGCTGCATGGTTAGTTGGATATAATTGGCCATCACCGTTTTCAAATAATCGAACGATGTTGGTCCGCGAACAGTAATGAGCAATAAATGCAAATTAAATCAATCTCTTTGTTTCGGATGTACGTATCTAATCCGCCCAAAACATTGGTTGAAAAAATTCCCTGGATATCCGTCAATTGCTTTTCCTCTTTTCCGGGGTTGCCATACTGTGGAAATACACGTTTTTGCCATTCGATTGAGATAGCAGGTTTCACCAAATACTTAACAATGATATCAATTAACGATTTCAATTGTTGTTTAAAAATCCGCGCTGTTATGTCATGACGATCAGCAGCGGATTGCCCCTGCAGCTGACATTTGTGTATTTCATCCCACTGGGGATTGCAGGTAAACGTAATAAATAAGTCAGGTCGACCGTATACATGAACATACGTCACAGCATCCTGTATATACTCCTGCATATGTCGTGGACCGCCAGTATATGATTTTGGAAGTATGCACATGTTCCCAATTTCGTTGGCGTTTACATTTGCAATACCATCGATAGTTCCATTAATTGCGGCACGCAAATGCATGTACTCTTCTGCACGTAGTTTAGCTGAAATAAATTAATAATAACAAATTCAGTGAGTTCAGAAATTAAATGTCAATAAATATCATTAAATCAATAAATGTCAATAAATATTAAAGCGAATATAACGAAAATGATCGCTTTCTATTTTTGCATACATATCAACAATGTATTGATGGTACAGTTGACGGCATTTAAGGATATGGTTATCTGCGTTCACTCTTATCATTATGCGATAGGCATAGAAATTCATTGCGCTAACTTTTTTATTTAATTGGGCCTAATTAAATGAAGTAATTAACGAAGTAATTATTAATAATAAATAACAAATGGTTCGTTGATATTGTAGTTGTGCTGTTTATCTGTAATTGGATTTCTTTGCATGATATTAATGTGATATCCATCCTCTCCTTCCCAAAATATCAAAGGATATTGCATTGTGTAGTACGATCGATGTGTATCTTCGATGGTTTGAAGGGTATTGTTTTGACGCATGATGCGGACGTCTCTATGGTCAACTGGTTCACCAATCATAACAACAGCGACTTCATCAACGGTTGGAGAATTCAATCTGCGTTGATGTTTATTAAGTGGTAGCACTGGTGCTACACCGCAATAGTTAGACCAATCTTACTGTATGGTGCTTTAGTGTGGTGGACTGCAACAAAGAAGGCTACATATATAATGCCAATGCGAAGAGTCCAGCGCCTCGCTTCACTCTGCATAACAGGCGCACTGAGAACCACTCCAACGGCTGATCTCGAAATAGTATTCAACATGCCGCCTATCGACCTTGTGGCGGAGAATCTTGCAGCGAAATCCGCGGGGAGACTGACGGCTACGGGAGGATTCACATACAGAACCTTCGGGCATAGCTCAATAGGCAGTAGGGGTTTGAGCAACACTGATTACATGACTCTACGTTTTAATTGGGAAAGAGGGTATCAAACTACAATCGAAGAGGAGGGGTGGCGTCAAGGCATGACGGCCAGCCGAAAGACCTTTAACTTTTACACGGACGGCTCAAAAACGATGGATGGTGTGGGAGCGGGCATCTACTGCTCAGAGTTAGGCAGCCTATAAAGCTGCCTGATCAGAGCAGTATCTTTCAAGCGGAAGTCTTCGCTGTCAGGAAAGCCGAAGAGCTAGCATACACCAAGACAGGAAATAACTCAAAAATAAACATATACGTGGACAGCCAAGCAGCGATAAAGGCGATTAACTCATATAGCATAAAGTCCAAAAATGTCCTACAGAGCAGGGAAGCCATAGATAGGCTAGTCACAAATAGAAGACTGCATATCTATTGGGTACCTGGTCATAAGGGCATAAAAGGGAATGAAATAGCAGATGAGATTGCAAAGAACGCTGTCTCTTTACCACTTGAACAAGAAAACAACATACAGAAACCCCTTAAAGAACTATTCAATGAAATGGACGGACACATGAGTAGGCAGGTGAAAGCAAGATGGTGTTTGAACACCTGCAAAATTGCAAAAGTTATGTGTAAGGTCAACGATAGGAAACAAACGCGATTTATACTCGCGCTCTCACGAAAAGACTGTATAACTATCATAGGTATAATGACAGGCCATAATTTATTGGCGGCACATACACACAAGATAGGAATTACGGACAATGACGAATGTAGGAAATGTAAGGAGGTTGGAGTAAGGGAAACTCTAGAAAATCTCCTTTGTATATGTCCTGTGTTATCAAAAACGCTCTTAAAATGCTTAGGAGTCCCACAATTTGGGAGATAGGAAGACATCTCAGGAATAGAGCTGACAGCACTGCTTAAATTCGCAAAAAGTGGTGACATTCTACGAGATGTCTACTGGAAGTCTGCATAAAGGTCAGACCCCATCTGGTATCGCTAGGGACCAATCGCTCTATGTGTGGCTTTAAGCCAACCAGGTTAACCTAACCTAACCTCTTAAGTGGTAGCGAATTGCAAACTATTGCCCTGTAATAGGATAATAAATATTTAAGTTGTCATCAGGGCTTTGAAATAGCTTTTAAATAATAAAAAGGACTTTGGCTTAGAAAAATTGTAACGAAAAGCATATAAATACTGTTGCTTTTCTAGACTTAAGCTGATTTTTAAAGCGACTTTCCCAAAGTCAGTAATAAACTATTAAATTTTGAAATCCATTCAATTGGTGTGTGTTTTTTATTACTCACTTCAACCAACGAATTAATTTATACGTATATTTTTATTGTATACGTAAATCTATATGCATATGTATATATATGTATATGTATACATATACTCGTATGTATATCGTATGCGTATATCTATATGAATATGTATTGCAACGACTCAAATCTTGTAGGGTATAACTCACCGGTTCGCCAGGGTCGTGTACAGAAAATTTACGCGATAAAAAAAGGCAAATCAAAAATATGTGTTCAATATTAAAATGAAATAAAAATTGTTCAATACTATACTATAAGTATAAATCAGTATTAAAAACTTACCGGACGCAGGACATATCCGGCTCGAAGGATCATGTGTGGATGTACTGTGTGGATGTTAGGAGTACTGTGTGGATGGTAACTCATTTTCTGGTTGTTTTGATTTATGATTTTATTTTATTTTCCGTTTGTGAACTAATATAATTTTTACACCAATTTTCTTTGCAATTTGTTAATTAATATATAATACTGGGATTAATGTTCGCAATAGATTATCAAAATTCAATAACTTTAGATACGATGAAAAAGTGTAGTGGCACGGTGGAGAACTGATTTGCGACTGCCTGTGCTGTTCTCCGCAAAGAACACACCAAAAGATGGCTGCAGCCTGCTGTACACTTTGACGGGACGCAATGAGGGAAATTCTCTCTGCACTGAGTCCCGCTCAAAATGTCATGGTGACAGGGAGCAGGCGGCAGCCATCGTCAGGAGGGCTCCGGCGCGAACAAATACATTAATTTTAGATGAAACAAATTACAACAGAAAATGCTTTTGATATAGAGAATATTAAAAAAATCACTTCTCTACAGATCGAAACTACAACAAATTGGTTATTAATGTTAACAATAGGAACTGTAACACTGAATCTCTTATATTTTGCATCTAAATATGTAACGTTTAAACTTAAATAAAAACGAGAAATCATGAGTCAAATTTTAATACAAGAAGCAAAAGCAGGAATAAATAAAACAAAATACTGAAATTACGGGACTTAATTTTTAAAATGGGGGGGAGTTAACACATGAAAGCATCCTAAAGCACTATACAGCACTCTAACGCGCATTCCATTAAGACGCTAAAATAAACAAATCAAATATAAATATTTCAATAATAAAGGAAATATATCAATCTAAATAAAATTGTCACCAAGTCTCTTAAGTGGTAGCTAATTGCAAACTATTGCCCTGTAATAGGATAAAAAATATTTAAGTTGTCATCAGGGCTTTTAAATAGCTTTTAAATAATAAAAAGGAAAATATTATTTTCACACCATTGGCCTGCTATTCAATAAACAAGCCTTTGGCTTAGAAAAATTGTAACGAAAAGCATATAAATACTGTTGCTTTTCTAGACTTAAGCTGATTTTTAAAGCGACTTTCCCAAAGTCAGTAATAAACTATTAAACTTTGAAATCCATTCAATTGGTGTGTGTTTTTTATTACTCACTTCAACTAACGAACTAATTGGCGCCCAACGAGCTCAAAATTTGGACACAACAACTTAAGGAGGAACTTTTAGCAGCATCCCTAATCGGAACATAGAAAAGACCAAGCAACAACTTAATTAGGAACTTTTAGCAGCATCCCTAATCGGAACATAAAAAGGACTCAACAACTTAAGAAGGAACCTTACGCAGCATCCCTAATCGGAGCACAGAAAGGACCAACCGGGAAATAAAATAATTAATCACGCGAGGTGTTATGAAAAAATATACATTTTTATATATACTAAGTATTTAATGTAGAGATATAAGATTTAAAATTATTACCAAAGTGAGAACAAATTAAGAAAACATTTTTTTTTTTGGTGTAAAATTCAATGTATTCATAGAACTGGCTACAAAAGAGGAAACGCGATAAATAAACTTATAAATTCATTTAAAATATCTAAAATTTCTAAAAAAAAAAAAGGATAAAGACCAAGTACACAATTACTGCAATCATTAACTTTTGAGTTTAATAATAAAGTGGAACATTTAGATAATTCTATAAGCGGTTTGACGAGAAGTACAAATGTTTTAGAATATAAAGAGCAAAGTTTTAATTTTAATGTTGCTTATGAACTCTCTTTAAATGTCATCAAAACAATTCCAGAATTTGGAGGAAATTCCAATAGTTAAGTTGCATGGCGACAATCGGCAACAAATGCTATTAAAGCATTCCAATATTTTCCGGACAGTTTAAAATTATATCAAGCAGTTTGCATGATTAAAAACAAAATAACAAATTCTGCAAATTCTCTTTTAGCATCTCATAGAACCACACTAAATTTTGATGCTATAATAGCAAGATTAGATTTCGCATATAGCGACAAAAGACCAATTCACATATTAGAGCAGGAACTTTCAATATTTCGACAAGGACGAGATTCTTTAAATCAATTTAATAATAGGGTTAATGAAAAATTAACTTTCATAATAAATAAAAATAAAATGACATATGGTGATAATTCCCTAGTCACCAAAGCATACAATGAAAAAGCCAGAGAAAATGCATTAAGAATTTTTATAACTGGACTAAATTATCAAAAATTATATTTTCATTAAATCCAACGGATCTACCTAATGCTTTAGCAAAAGCTCAAGAGCTCATTTCAAATAATGAACGATATCATTTCGCAATGAAGTTTGAATTTCATAAACAAAGAAATGATTTGCAATATTCTCATCACTTTTATAAAAGACAGAATCAACCACAGTTACCGACGCCCGAACCAATGGATGTGGACCCCACAACAAGTAACTTTTGGCAACAAACATTATTCAGACCAAATAATTACAATAGGAATAGTCAACAGAATTTTAGATATAATTCATATCAAAGTCCAAATTTTAGCCAAAAATATTATAGAAATAATAACTATAATCAAAATAATTATCAAAATGATCTTAAAAGACAAAGAGATCCGGCAGGTTCAAATATAAATCAGGTACAAAATAAAGTACAAAGAATGAACACAGTTGATGAATCATGCCATTTTTATACCCTTTAAAAAAAGGTAAATAGGGTATACTAACTTTGTGCTTTTGAGAGAGGTTGCAATTTCAAGAAGGAGGCGTGGTAGGTATGGACATATATATACAGATATGATCAGAATCACTTTCTAAGCAATTTATATTTTGTCCGTCCGTCTGTCCGTCTGTGGCCACTTTTTTTCTACACCGTTAGAGCTATCTTAATGAAACTTTGCAAAAGTATTGTCTGGACAAAGATACAGAACCAGATTGGTATATGGGCCGATTTGGACAAAGACCACGCCCACTTCCCATATAAGGAACTTTTTCACCTTTTTTAAAATGACTATAACTTCGGTCCAATTAACGGAATCGTGACATTGTTTGGCAGTTATGGAGACGTGGGTCCTACTAAATACTGTGCAAAAATTGGGCGGTATATATTAACTGCCAAGCCCACTATTAACAATAATTAATAACTTAAGATCTGGTAGAGATTTACGGACGAAATTTACGGGAAGGAACATGTGGACATTATAAAGCTATCAGCAACAAATGGGGCTGATAAGAGAAAAGGCACTTTTGATATAGGGAACTTTCGGGTCTAAAATTAAAATTAGCCTAGGCATGCTCGTATTGATGCCAGCGGAATAAAAATTGGCAGAAATATACATGGGGTCTATAATAGTATGTGTGCAGAATATGGAGATCATAATACAACTGCCGCGCCCACAATTAGCCAAAAATCATTACTGTGTTCCTATTAAAGTTTTATTAATGAAATTTCACAGGAAGGTTGCGGATACTAACATTAAACACCGCACAAAAAATGGGGGTTTTGTTTTTACAGCCACGCCCACTATTCACATATTATTATAACTCACGATCTATACAATATTTTTGGACGAAATTTTACATTAGTACGTATATGGACGCCACAAAGCAATTTACAAGATGCGGGGTCGATCAGAGGAAGGATATGCCTCCCTCTCATATAATGAAGTTTGGGGACCCCACTTAAAGACAATTACCTAATCTATGCTTCTATTGCTGATATATGAAAACAAATTGGTAGATGTATACACTGGGTTTGTACTAGCATGCATTCCAAATATGGGCAGATTATTACTACTGCCACGCCCACAATTAACCAAAAATCATTACTAGGTTCCTATTAAAGATTTATCAACGAAACTTCACAGGAATGTTGCGGGTACTAACATTAAACACCGCACAAAAAATGGGGGTTTTGTTTTTACAGCCAACCCCACTATTGACATATTATTATAACTTACGACCTATAAAATATTTTTGGACGAAATTTTAAATTAGTGGTATATTGACACTACAAAGCCATTGATAGATAGATAGATTAATTTAAGGGTGTTATACACTGCGACCTGAAAGATCTACTGTGATGCCCCTATTTATTTAAAAGATGAGGATAGTCTCATCTATAAATCTTCTGTCAGGTTAATTTCCGACAGGAATTCATATATGTTGGAGGAATCAAGTTGAGGGATCTAGCTCATATCTAAGATATATTTTCCAAAACACCTGTGTCTTTTGTGTGCCAATGGTCCGCAGTCTGTGATCAGGTGCAGTGAGGTTTCGTCACTTTCTCCACAGTATCGACAGATGGCATCTGAAGATATTACAAAGCCATACACAAGAAATGGGGTCGATATAATCATTTCAAGGTACCCTACCGCCAATTATCGTAGATATGCTCCTAATGATGATTAATAAGAAAACATCCCCATTGTTGAACCCGCACGCACAAGGAAAAGGTATTTCGTAGTCGGTCTAACCCGACTTCAGACTTCTTTATTCGTTTAGATTAAACGCGGTATTACCGCATATAATCAAAACTACATCAAATTGCCAGAAATTGAAGTTATTAATCGATACAGGTTCATGCAAAAATTATTGTAAAATTAATCTGCTTTCGAAACCAAATACATTGCCTGAAATAAGCAAGTTCATAGTGAACTCGGTTCATGTTAAAACTGAAAAAATCAATATCATAAGAATAATGTTTTGGGAGAATATACAAAAATATATATACTGCCAGAATTGAAATCACATGAGATAATATTAGGATATAAATTTATAAAACAAATTCAAGGAATATTTGATACTAAAAATAATAAATTACTTCATAGAAATGGTACAGAATGTCCATACCAGGAAGAAAAAAAAAGAAATAACCAAATATTAATATATTGGAAGGAGAATTAGATATTTTTAATAATATTATAAAAGAAAATGAAATAGTTTTTGGAGAAACACAAAAAAGTTTACCCTACAATACTCAATTTAAAGCATCAATAGAATTATATACTACAGACGCAATATGGTCAAAAAGTTACCCTTATGCATTAAGCGCAAATGATTTTGTGAATAGTGAAATTAAGAAATTATGAAATCAAAATGTAATTAAACCCTCAAGATCTTCTTATAACTCACCAGTCTGGGCAGTTCCAAAAAAAGGAGTAAATTCAGATGGTACTCCAAAGCAAAGGTTAGTTATAGATTACAGAAAATTGAATCAGCATACAAAATTCGATAGATATCAACCCTCAGTAATCTTATCAAATTTAGGAACAGCAAGGTATTTTTCTACACTAGATTTAGAATCTGGTTTTCATTAAATACTTATGAGAGGAAAAGATTGCGAAAAACCGCATTTTCAACAAACAATGGGAAGTACGAATTTTTACGAATGCCATTTGGTCTGAAAAATGGACCAAGTATTTTTCAAAGAGAAATAGACGATATTCTCAGACCTTATGTTGGAAAATTTTATCATGTTTATATAGATGATATAATAATTTTCTCCAAAACCATAAAAGAACACTTAGAACATATTAAGATAATAATAAGAACAGTCTTGAAAGCTAACATGCGTATTAGCAAAGAGAAAAGTAAGTTTTTTAATAATGAAATAGAATTTTTAGGATATATTGTATCAGAAAAAGGATTAAGAACAGCACCTGAAAAAATAAAAACAAAAACAGCATGCCCAGAGCCAAAAACATTAAGGCAGTTAAGATCTTTTTTAGGATTGGCTGGATACTATAGAAAATTCGTGAAGGATTATGCAGCAATAACAAAAAATTTAACAAAATATTTAAGAGGAGAGCATGGTAATATAGGTAGTAATAAGTCAAAGCAGATTTCAATAAATTTTGATTAAGAAGCAAGAAATGTTTTTAATAAAGTAAAAGAATTATTAACAAATTATTTATTTTTAACACAACCAAATTTTAACAACTGTTTTGAGCTTACTACTGACGCAACTAACTTTGCCATAGGCGCAGTCTTACCACAAGGTGGAAGGCCAATAACTTTTATAAGTAAAAATTGAGTTTTATAAGTAGAACATTGAGTCGAGGAAAATTATGCTACAAATGAAAAAGAATTATTAGCCATAGTATGGGGACTACAGAATTTAAAAAATTATTTATATGTAAATAAAGGTTTAGAAATAAATACGGATCATCAACCATTAACATTTGCAATGTCTGATACAAATCTGAACACAAAATTTAAACGATGGAAAGCATTTATAGAAGAGTTTTCACTTAAAATTCGATATAAACCAGGAAAAAGAAAATATAGTAGTTATCACGTCAATATCTTAATGCTTTATCGAATTCTGAAAGCAGTCAACATAGTATAGATTCATCACCAGAAAATTTGACCCAATCAGTTCAAATGCCTATAAATTGTTTTAAAAATCAAATCATCTTAAGAGAAACAAGAATAGAGACAGTAATTACGAAACAAATATTTCAAAAACAATTCAGACACATTGTATGGTTTAATGACCAAAACAACTTAATAGGACTTCTTAAAATAATATTAAATCCTAAACTCACTAACGCAATTAAGGTAGATGCTGAATATAAACCATTTATGACAAATATTTTAACAAAAAGCTTTGATCATGTTAAAACAGATTTCACAGACAAATTAGTTATAGATTTAAGAAATAAAAATGATCAAGATTCTGAAATAATACATACGCATGAAAGAGCACTTAGAAATGCTACTGAAAACTATAATCAAATTCTGGAAAATTATTATTTCCCAAATATAAGACAAAAATTCAAAAGTTTAATTGACAATTGCAGTGTGTGCAAATGCAATAAATACTAAAGGCATCCGCAAAAACAGAATATATCAGAAATATATATAACAAAAAGAGTAGGAGAAGTATTACATGTAGATATTTTTAAAACAGAAAATCAGTTATTTTTGACATGTATAGATAAATTTAGCAAATTTGCTATTATAAAACCCATAACATCAAGGAATCGTAGTGAATTAATAATTGCAATTACGGAAATTTTAAACTTGAAACGAGAACAGTATTTAGTGATAATGAATGTGGATTAGCAGATCTTGATAAAAACATATTATTAAACAGTCATTATAAATTACAACACGTTAAAATAGCACCACATCACACTTTTATGGTTTTGGAAAGAAGAACAAATCAGCATGGGTACTGCCACGGCCATAACGGATAGCATCACCAACGGACTCAGCAAAGCCTGCGACGCGGCGATGCCAAGGGTGTTAAATCGGAACGCTAGAAAACCAGTGTATTTGTGGAATGAGGAGATCGTAGCCGGAGTGTATTCAAGCCCGCCGAAAGGCTCAGAGGGCTCGAAAACGCCCGTCATGGGATACACTACGAGCGGAATACAAAAAATGCCCAAAAGCATTGAAAGTGGCCATCCGCAGCAGTAAGAATGAGTGCTTTAAGTCGCTGTGTGCGAATGCTGATGTGGATCCATGGGGAAAAGCATACAAGGTGATCATGAGTAAGCTAAAAGGGGCAGGTCACCGCAACCAACTGACGCCGCCCTGATGAGCACTATTGTAGCTACACTGTTCCCACAGCAGACGGATAGAATGCCCAATAATAGCAAGGGTCCAATTACCGATATCCCAGCTGTTACCAGTAGCGATGTAATCATGCTCCTGAGGAGAATCGCTGACAACAAAGCTCCCGGTCTATATGGCATCCCAAATGTGGCACTAAAAGCGGAAATAGAGGCGAGGGCAGAGGCTTTTGCTTTGATGTACTATACGTGCATAAAGGAAGGGATATTCCCAGACAGATGGAAACAGCAGCGACTGGTACTACCGCTCAAGATGGGAAAGCAACCAGACCAACCCTCAGCATATCGAGCATTGGGCATGTTAGACACGATAGGCAAAATTTTGGAGCGTATTATCTGCGAACGACTCCAGGAGGCGGTAGAAAAACATGGTGGGCTTTCAGACCCTCAATGGATCCGAAGGGGACGTTGGAAGGTAGATGCCATTCAGGCCGTAACGGACATAGCCCGTGAAGCAACAAGTGGCAAGCGATGGCGAGGAGGTACAAAGAAGTATTGCGCGGTGGTGACGCTGGACGTAAAAAATGCATTCAACTCAGCGAGCTGGTCTCTAATTATGGAAGCACTTCGGAGTTTCTGCGTTCCGCTGTACTTACAAAGGTTGGTATCCAGCTACTTCCAGAACAGAGTGCTATTTTACGACACTGATGAGGGCCTTAGTCGCTCTGCAGTCACGGGTGGCGACCCACAAGGATCTGTACTAAGCCCTATCCTGTGGAACATCATGTATGATGGCATACTCCGCTTGGACCTACCAATGGATGTAACGCTCATCGGGTACGCAGACGACATCGCAATGGTGGCGGTTGCAAAACACACTGCAGAATAGATGCAATGACGCAATTGGGTGTGTTATGGAATGGCTCACTAGTGCAAAGCTGGAACTGGCCGCACATAAAACAGAGGCGGTACTACTGAGTACGAGGAAAATATCCGAGAGGTTCACCATCACAGTGGGAAGCCATCAGATCGCATCCCAACAACAACTTCGGTAACTGGGAGTAATTATTGACTCCAAGCTCACCATCAAAGAGCATCTGAAAGCAGTCTGCGAAAAGGCCACGAGATTAAACGGATCACTTGCACGCATGATGCCGAATATGGGAGGCCCACGCTGAAGCCAACGGAGATTGCTATCGACGGTTACTATGTCCATCATGCCGCGCCAATCTGGGTGGAAGCCACTAAGGTGAAAGCCTTCCTTAAATGCGTCCCGTCAGTACATAGGCTGAGCGCACTACGCGTGGCTAGCGCATTTCGCAGTGTATCGTACGAAGCAATAGGGATAATAAGCAGCAAACCACCCATTGACTTGCTGGCGAAGGAGGTACACCGGCTCTACAAGCAGAGGGCGAGACCCACAAACATCGACAATGTCGCGGAAAGAAAAAACACCATTGCGGAATGGAAACAGAAGTGGGAGCAATCCGAAAAGGGTCGATGGACCTTCATGCTGATCCCTCACATCACGCCATGGGTAATGAGGACGCACGGGGAACTGAACTACTTCGTCACACAGTTGCAAACTGGTCACGGCTGCTTTAAGCAGTACCTCCATGAGAGAAAGTATGAGGAAGACCCATACTGTCCGTACTGCCCTGGGGTGCACGAGAACGCACACTACGTGTTTTTCGACTGCCCACACTTCAAAGGCACCCGGGATGAACTGAGTGCTGTCCTCAATGAACCACCAACAATGGACAACCTCTGTGAGCACATGTGCGATACGCTCGTCAAGTGGGAAGCAGTTTGCTCGGCAGCGGCCACCATCATGAAGGCGCTGCGAATCGCAGCCACCGGACCTCTCCGATACTGAGACACACAGGACTGACATAATGGCAGACCTAATACTGACGTGTGAGCAGTAAATGCTCTTACGGCCTCCCGACGTAAAACCTAATCAGTGTCTCCGGGGGGAATCGCCGTAATGACGAGAGGAGGTTTTAGCGGAGTTAGAGTCCCGCACTGACGGGGTTGTGACTTTAGATGTTTTCCTCCTCGTTAAATATAAAAATAAAAAAAAACATCACTCTTGTAGTTATGGTCAAACTGAAAGATTTCATAGTACCTTAGCAGAAATAGCTAGATGCATTAAAGAAGAATATAAACTAAATAATCCAAAAGAATTAATACTTTTAGCAACAAGTAAGTATATCGATAGTATTCACTCAGAAATAAAAGAAAAGCCAATTAAAATCTTTCAAAATGAACAAAATCCAGATATAGTAAAGAAATTAATAGGAAGACAAAATAAGGATTTAGAATTTCACAATAAAAAAAGGTTAAATAAGCGATTTTATGCAGGGAATAAAATATTTTATAAAGTAAAACACTATAGTAAGAAATTAGCCCCAAAGTACAAAGAAACAATAATTAAAGAACATTTTTATACACATATTATTGACATAAAAAATAAAAAAATTCATAAAGATAACATTAGAAAACATATAATTTCAGATAAAAATTGATTGCAATTTATATAGCTTTATCAGGAATATTTGCTATATGCAACGCAGCAATCGTAGATTTTACCAGATTTCCGTATATTCTCATTGAAGATGGTGAAGCAGCCATATTTGATACTTATGGTGAAATTTTTCACTTAACAAATTTAACATTATATGATGAAATACAAACAGACACAAATTCAGTAATACGATCAATTCCAATCTCAGAAAACCTTAGAATTAATACTGAAATTGATATTAAAAAATTCAAAGCTTGCTGAATCAACTAAAAATATATCATTTAAGCAAAAGAAGTATAAACGTTTTGGGAACGATTTGGAAACGGATAGCAGGCCCGCCTGATTATAATGATTTTCATGATGCTCAATTAAAGCTCCAAGAAATTATTGAAAATAACAATAAACAATATCAAATTAATAAAAAAAGTAATCGAACAGGTAAAACATTTAACCGAACAAATTTATAAAGCCAATTTAAAAATAAATGAATACATCCACTTTATTTTGCAAAGAAATAGAATTGGAATATCTGGAACTTGAAAATATTATTCAAACAATAATATTAGCTAGACTTCGAACTTTAAATACTGTTTGTGTTAGGAGTACTGTGTGGACGGTAACTCATTTTCTGGTTGTTTTGATTTATGATTTTATTTTATTTTCCGTTTGTGAACTAATATAATTTTTACACCAATTTTCTTTGCAATTTGTTAAATAATATATAATACTGGGATTAATGTTCGCAATAGATTATCAAAATTCAATAACTTTAGATACGATGAAAAGTGTAGTGGCAGGGTGGAGAACTGATTTGCGACTGCCTGTGCTGTTCTCCGCAAAGAACACACCAAAAGATGGCTGCAGCCTGCTGTACACTTTGACGGGACGCAATGAGGGAAATTCTCTCTGCACTGAGTCCCGCTCAAAATGTCATGGTGACAGGGAGCAGGCGGCAGCCATCGTCAGGAGGGCTCCGGCGCGACCATGCCGCCCCCCTTGCAAAATTGCAAGAGAGACGACGATCCATTCCCGCCGGCTCCCATCCTGACGCACCCCTTCATGGAGGAGATGGTGGTGTCGCCGGTGGCACCGAGAGTACCCCGGATGTTCTCAGCCGTGGGTGAAGTGCTTCACCCCCAGGCAAACAAAACCGAGCTTGCGGCTCGTAACCACCGCCTTTCTGCGTCGAGTCGATAGTAGCATGAACTCCCTGCAGACGGCGATTATATGGCCCCAGCGCCTGCAAATTTCGCACGGGCGTTGTCGAGTCTGGTGCGAGGGGGTTACTGCTGGTGTGGTGGTGCGGAATGGCGCAGCTGCCACTGGCGCGCGGGATGACGCCTGCTCCTGGATATGGGGGGCTGTATCTCTTCGGCCCCACTTTTGAAGAGTCTGCTGCCGGTGGAGCAGCTCGGGCGCGCGATCGCTCAACCACCACTGGGGCGCGCGCTGGCGTAGTTGTCACGAGGGTGCGCGCTGGCACAATCTTCATGGAGGCGCGCGCTGGCGCAGTCGTCACGGTGGTGCGCGATGGCGCCGTCGTCATGGAGGCGCGCGCTGGTGCAGACGCCTCTGATACGCGCGCTGGCGCAGATCGGGCGCGGGCACGCGATGCGCAATTGCCACTGTGGCCATCTCTCGCTTAGCAGCCACTGGGGTCCGTACCGGCACACCCGCAACTATAGCATTAGCTGGCGTGGCTGCCCCTGGGTATGTGCTGACGCCATTCTCTGAACCATGATGGGGGCCGGGAACACTGATCGCCCGTACACGGCGGCGCAGCGGTCACAGGGGACGTGGAACGTGGTCATCCTGCAATACCACCAGATCTCCTTTCGCTGCATTTTCTTGGATGATCTTCCACTTTGTCCTGCGCTGGCACTCCAGAAGATATTCATGTTTCCAGCGTACTGAGAACTGTTGGGAGAGAACTTGAAGCCTACGCCAATGATTAAGAATGGAAAGAAACGCGGTAGTCTCCTCCGAGACGGCTGGTGCAAGAAGTGGTCCCCCTACGAGAAAGTGCCCTGGGGTAATTGGTTGGAGGGTTTCGGGATCGTCACTGAGTGCGCTAATCGGTCGAGAGTTCAGACATGCCTCGACGCGGGCTAATACCGTCGCCAACTCCTCATACGTGTACCGGATCTGCCCATCCATTCGTTTGAAATAATGTTTGAAGCTTTTTACTACGGCTTCCCACAGTCCTCCCATATGGGGAGCGTTTGGAGGTATAAAATGCCATTTCAATTGGTGAAACCAATGTTGCGTCGTTGCCTGATCCTTAGCTTCTCAAATCACACGTGCGAACTCCATGCGTACTACCTTTTCTGCTCCCACAAAATTTTTTCCGTTGTCGGAATAAATGCTAGCCGGACACCCCCGTCGCCCAATGAATCTAGACAGGGCGGCTAAAAAGTCCTGGGTAGTTAAATCCGTGGTAGCTTCTAAGTGGACGGCCTTGGTGGCCGAAGATGCACACGTAGCCTTTTGTCATTTTATACCCCCGCCCTTGAAACGTTTTAATTTCAAAAGGACCCACAAAGTCAACCCCCGCGGTGCTGAAAGGACGAGAAAGGGTGGTGCGTTCCGGGGGTAAAGGCGCCATGATCTGGCTCAATCTCTGCTTCTTTTCTACCAGGCAAGTTTTACAGCGTAAACAATCTCTGCATTCGTGATAGCGACCCCGGGGGTGGGGCGTGGTCACGCAGCTTTCACGTAGCGTGTCTGGAGAAGCGCTTGATATAGGAACCGACCCGCAATGCTCGCGACAGCGTTGAGAAAGGCAGCATCAAGTCGTCATTTCCTTTAACCTGGAATATATGCGAAACAACGTTGCGCTGTTCCTCCAGGGCGTCCGGGCTAGCGATTTTCGTAGGCTGAGGCCAGGAATTTGGGTCGTGGGAAAGCTATCCCGGACCGTTCCACCACAAATGGTTGTGGACGAGCGCTGCCGGAGTTACCCCCCGACTGGCAAGGTCAGCTGGATTGTCTGCCGATTTGACATGTCTCCAGAATTCCCCACCTACTTTGTTTGCAATGGTGGTAACCCGATTAGCTACGAAGGTTTTCATGTATGCGGGGATTTATGGAGCCAAGCTAATACTATGGTCGAATCCTTCCAACAGAACAAGTTGCCGGAGGTGATTCCCAAACTTGTCCGAAGCGCTGCTACCAACTCGGATAACAATACCGCGCCACAGAGTTCTAAGCGGGGTAAGGACAACGTCTTAAGAGGTGCTACCCGAGATTTAGCCACTAACAAGTGGGACGTGACATTATCGCCGCACTGGCATCGCACATGCAGGGCGGCGGCGTATGCCGCTTGCGAAGCATCGCAAAACACATGGAACTGGAACCGGTGCAGACCCCACCCAACGCAGGATACGAATCTGCGAGATGTCGTCATATGCCCCTACAATATCCCCCCCTAGACTGGATGAGGCGAGGGTCAGCGATTCGTCCCAGTCAGTTTTGTCCCCCCAAATCTGCTGCATCAAGATCTTGGCCACGATCATAACAGGTGCCAGCCATCCGGCTGGATCAAACAGTTGAGCTATAATCGATAGCACCTTGCGTTTGGTGGCTCGTGGATCGAACCAAATTGGCGGAAGGTGAAAACAGAAATGATCAGTCTTTGCGTTCCACCGGATTCCTAATGTCTTGGTTAGACTAACTTCATCCAGCTTCAGAAAGTCCTCTCGGAGCAAGTGGTCCGGAGGCAAAGAGGAGAGAATGGCTTCCGTGTTAGCTATCCACTTTCGCATGGAAAAGCCGGCAGAGTCGAGTGCACGGATCAATTCATCTCGAGTCTGTATCGCTACGTGCATATCATGTGTGACGACCAAGGCGTCGTCCACATACATACATTCACGCAATACCTGGGCTGCTAGGGGTAGGTCCTCTTCGACATCCGTCGCGAGCTGTTCTAATGTCCTAATCGCTAAGTAGGGTGCACAGTTGACTCCGAAGGTAACCGTTTGTAACTCGTAGTCGGAGACTGCCGCTGCAGGAGAGGCCCTAAAAATAATTCGCTGGTACGGGGTGTGCTTTGGAGCTACTCTAATCTGCCGATACATCTTTTGCAGATCCCCATTAAAGACGAACTGAAACATTCGCCATCGCACGATAAGTTGCGTCAAATCAGCCTGCAAGGTTGGACCCGTGTATAGAACATCGTTCAAGCTAAGGGTACTGGTGGCTGCTTGAGATGCATTGAACACCACTCGCAACTTGGTGGACGTACTCTCGGTTTTCATTACCGCATGATGAGGCAAATAATAGTGAGCAAGAGCGCCTGAAGGCGGCGGCGGGACTTTGATCATATGATGAAGAGTCAAATACTCCTGTACCACGGAGTCATACTGGTTTTTCTGCCCAGGGTTACGAAGTAACCTGCTTTCATTGCGCTCGAACTGCTTTAACGCAATGTGCCGAGAAGCCCCAAGTGACTCCTCAGGCAGGTGCCTTGGTTTGAACGGTACTTCTACTACATACCGCCCAGAAGATTCTCTGAAAGTGGTCCGGGAATACAAATCCAGGCAAGCCTGGTCACCGGGCGACAACCGTTTCTCCCTAGGTGGTTCCTCCACCTCCCAGAATCTCTGCAAGAGCTCTTCGACCGGGTGGCCGGTCTCAATTTGTACCCTGGCACAGAATGTCTGTGTCGAGCTCTCAGGCATGGGTCCTGTGAGGATCCACCCAAATACAGTTTGCTGTGCAATTAATGACCCAATAACGTCACGCTTCAACCCATCAAGCAACACCATCGGGTATAAATCACCCCCTATCAAAATGTCAACTTGTGAAGATTTTGAAAGGCTTGGATCAGCCAGTTGTAAGCCGGCCAATTGGGCATATTGTTGCGTTGATACCCCTAGTCGGGGTAATTCGCTGGTTAAGGTGGGCAGTACTAATGCTGACACCGGGAGCCGCACAGTACAGTCGAGAGGTGACCCTAACATTAAATCGCACGCTTTTGCCACGTTAGCTGCCACCACATTGCTTACCCCGGACACTTGGGATTGCACGGTACGCGTAGGGAGTCGCCGGCGTCGTTGGAGCTGATCTGAGATAAAAGACCCTTCCGACCCAGGGTCGATCAATGCCCGGTACCTAAAAGCACACGTTTGGGTAGCCGACCTCGAGCTCGATATGGACCGGATCGTCCCTGGACTATAGCGGGTACCACCGGTGCAGCGTGGGCGAAGGATGGTGTAGCAGGTTGAGCCAACGTGGTGACCGCGTTGCGTCCGTTGGATGATCGTCTGCCTCGAGGCGGCGTCGTGCGTGGTGGGGCTCTTATGATCCGGTTCGGGAGCGGCTCACGGTGCAGCAGAGTATGGTGCCGCTCTTGACATGTAAAACATAGGTATTTACTCGTGCAATTTGACACACGATGATCCCCCTTCAAACAATTCACGCACAAGTAGAAGCGATTTACCCATCACCATCGCTCTGATACATCAGCGTTGATGAAAGTAGAGCAGTGGAAGACCCGATGGCCTAGTAGTGTACATATCTTACACCCTTCCGGATTGACCCTTGCCTGACGAGCCTGCACGTGGCTATTACGGAGTGGTGTTGAGCGACTCCCCGCAGGCTCCCGTGCGTGATCCGTCTGGCAGACATCAGAGACCGCCTCCAAAGTTTGGAACCGTTTCGAGAGGAACTCCTCCATCGCCACCCAAGTCGGTATATCCGCATGATCTGCAAGGGATTGCTCCCAAAGAGAAAGGGTCCTCTCCGGCAACCGAATGGAACTCAAGTATATAAAAATTGGATCCCAACTGCCTACATCCACCGACAGCTCCTGCAACGCTATAATACAGTTGCTAACTTCCCGCTGCAGCCTCTTTAGCTCCGACCCACTTTCTTTACCTATGGTACGCATCGTGAATAGGGACTTCAGCTGACAATTAATGAGCTTGCGCCGATTTTCGTACCGGGCAGTAAGCCTCGCCCACGCCTGATCAAAACCGCTATTGGTCAATTGGCATTGGTCCACGATTTCTCGCGCCTCCCCAATAGTCTTTGCCCTTAGGTGGTACAGCCGCTCGATGTTAGCTAGACTAGCTTTCCGAAGGAATAGCGCCGTGAACATATCACGGAAGGTGATCCACTTGCAGTACTCCCCCCGGAAAATCTCAATATCACAAGGAGGCACCGGGATACTATGGGATTGAGAAGACAGCTCAGCAGACGCCTTGGAAGGCACCGCTGGAGAAACGGTCAGGGATTGCATTAGACCACTGATCCGAGCATGACCCTGTTTATACATGGCAAAACTTGCTGCGAATCGTTGCCGTATGGACTCTTTAATGGCTGTGCGTTTTTTATCTAAATTCGCTTCAATGACCGCTGCAGCCTTCGCCTCCTTCAACGCCTGCCATAAGTCTGCCAATTCAGTCAGATCAAGGCGAAGATATTCAAGGTTTTGGGAGGCTGACGAGTTTCGCTCGAACTCAATAACAAACGCGGTCAGGCTATCAGCCGCGTCTATCAGCGGAGTAAGCATAGTTGCAGACCGTTTGACCTGAGAACGCAGCTCAATGATGGCAAAACGCAAGCAGAACACGGGAAAACACTACAAATTCACGTCGGTACACCCAGTTAGCCAGCTATATGTATACAGTTGACCCGCTGACGTGACTGATATAACACCCGCCTTATTATCACTGAAAAGTCCACTCGAAAAATTGAAGTAGAACCCCAACTTAAAATACCCAATGCAGCGCTATGAGCTGCTGTATGTGACCCGGACCTTGCGTCACTCGTGGGTACACCGATACAGGGTACTGTAAAAAACAAAAAAAAACAAAAAGTTGGCAGCGCTGTGTGCTGCGAAAACTGTGATGTACGGAGATCGAAGAGTATACGTATCTTGCAGCGTAGCAATTTGGGGATGTTCAAGCACCGGCACAAGGTTTGCTGTAAAAAGGCGTCGGTAGCGCTGTGAGCTGCGGACTGCGAACCTAATTACACCGCACTCGTGTCGAAATTGTCGATCATCCACCACGTTGTTGGCCCGTTAGTACGGAAAATTACCGGCAACGGCGTAAGTTACCGGTTCACCAACAATGGTACGCAACGTACAGTAAAGGCTCTTGGCAGCGCAGTGAGCTGCAGACCCCCACGCCAATGTAGAAGCAAAAACAATATGCTCCTAGTACTTACTTGCAATACGATACTACTTCGACGCGGCGATATGCGTACGCAATACGGATAACCCGAACAGCTAACCCACAAGAGTTGTGAGTGTGACACCCGCCTTAAATCGTATCAGCGAACAAAGCAACTCGCAAAACTAGGGCACCGAATGCACAACGGAATAGCGGAATAGCGGCAATGGCAATAGCATGCACAAGCACAAGGTACCAATTGCGGCAGTGAAAAAACCTACGCACAAGCAGCTGTACACGGCTTATGGTAACCGGCGTCGGCAGCCCTTTGAGCTGCAGACTGCGAACCGACTTACGCAGCGGCCGTGCTGAAAATTTATCTAAAAAAATGTAAACTCCAGTACCTGCTGCTGTGCAGGAATTTACACACACACACACATGCACACGAGTGACGATACGGAAATGGACCGTTTACCGCACCGACCGTACCCAACCGCGAATTACGCGATAAAAAAAGGCAAATCAAAAATATGTGTTCAATATTAAAATGAAATAAAAATTGTTCAATACTATACTATAAGTATTAAAAACTTACCGGACGCAGGACATATCCGGCTCGAAGGATCATGTGTGGATGTACTGTGTGGATGTACTGTGTGGATGTTAGGAGTACTGTGTGGATGGTAACTCATTTTCTGGTTGTTTTGATTTATGATTTTATTTTATTTTCCGTTTGTGAACTAATATAATTTTTACACCAATTTTCTTTGCAATTTGTTAATTAATATATAATACTGGGATTAATGTTCGCAATAGATTATCAAAATTCAATAAATTTAGATACGATGAAAAAGTGTAGTGGCACGGTGGAGAACTGATTTGCGACTGCCTGTGCTGTTCTCCGCAAAGAACACACCAAAAGATGGCTGCAGCCTGCTGTACACTTTGACGGGACGCAATGAGGGAAATTCTCTCTGCACTGAGTCCCGCTCAAAATGTCATGGTGACAGGGAGCAGGCGGCAGCCATCGTCAGGAGGGCTCCGGCGCGAACAAATACATTAATTTTAGATGAAACAAATTACAACAGAAAATGCTTTTGATATAGAGAATATTAAAAAAATCACTTCTCTACAGATCGAAACTACAACAAATTGGTTATTAATGTTAACAATAGGAATTGTAACACTGAATCTCTTATATTTTGCATCTAAATATGTAACGTTTAAACTTAAATAAAAACGAGAAATCATGAGTCAAATTTTAATACAAGAAGCAAAAGCAGGAATAAATAAAACAAAATACTGAAATTACGGGACTTAATTTTTAAAATGGGGGGGAGTTAACACATGAAAGCATCCTAAAGCACTATACAGCACTCTAACGCGCATTCCATTAAGACGCTAAAATAAACAAATCAAATATAAATATTTCAATAATAAACGAAATATATCAATCTAAATAAAATTGTCACCAAGTCTCTTAAGTGGTAGCTAATTGCAAACTATTGCCCTGTAATAGGATAATAAATATTTAAGTTGTCATCAGGGCTTTTAAATAGCTTTTAAATAATAAAAAGGAAAATATTATTTTCACACCATTGGCCTGCTATTCAATAAACAAGCCTTTGGCTTAGAAAAATTGTAACGAAAAGCATATAAATACTGTTGCTTTTCTAGACTTAAGCTGACTTTTAAAGCGACTTTCCCAAAGTCAGTAATAAACTATTAAACTTTGAAATCCATTCGATTGGTGTGTGCTTTTTTATTACTCACTTCAACCAACGAATTAATTTATACGTATATTTTTATTGTATACGTAAATCTATATGCATATGTATATATATATGTATATGTATACATATACTCGTATGTATATCGTATGCGTATATCTATATGAATATGTATTGCAACGACTCAAATCTTGTAGGGTATAACTCACCGGTTCGCCAGGGTCGTGTACAGAAAATTTCTTGATGGCGTTGTATTATTAAAGTTTTTCGTTATTCAATATTTTCTTGTCTTATTTCTGGGTTTAAAAACTACAATAGAACCTAAAGATTTCGGTAGACCGCTCGTAAAGTCGGTGCTGCGTAGTCCCGGTCTCCAGTCTCAACGGTGGTGAATTAAGAAACCACTTCACTTTGACTTTGACTAGAAAGTTCTAGTTTGCTATGAAAGCGGATTGCAATAATGCAACGTTCGTAAGGAACGCAGTACTTCTGGGCATCTAGGTCCGTGTATCTTTATTCTTTAGTTTCGACGGTGGTGAATTTCAAAAACCACTTCCACTTTGACGAACAAGTTCTGTTTTGCTATGAGAGTGGATTGGAAAAATCCAGCATTCGTAGCAAAAGCAGCGCTTGTGTGTGTGTGTCCGTCGGTTCTGTTGGTTGATCTCGTAGCGTCGAAGCGGCAACGTTTCCTTACTCGAGAGATATGTAGCAGGCAAAAGAGACCGTATGTTCGGTTGCAGGCGCTTTTATGGACATTAGTTGAAGGTCTTGTTGTTGCTTAAGTTCCGTTGGCCGTTGCTTCGACTACGGCTTCCTGTTGCTAAGGCCAAGGCATTGTTGTTGTTCTCTACTTGACCTTAGGCGACCGTCAGCGCTTTCCAGGAAAAGTCCGGCTGTCGGCAAGCGCTTAGTATTTGCAGCGGCACTTTGTTGTTGCACGTCCTGTTGTTGTTGACATCATGGTTCCTTTCTGTTGGCGGTTAGAAATATTTAAATTACCGATCTGCGTTTGAACATTATTTTCGTGCTTCTCCTTTGTGTTATATCCGTGCCACTTGTATGCGCAGCGATCGTTATGTCATCGTCTCTTTTGCTCTTGCATTCTATTTCTCGTGTTGTTGTTGTTGTATTTACCGAACTAACGTACTCGGTAAATTCTGCAGAGTTTTTTGTTGTTTTTCTCTGCCTCGGCTTTAGCGAAATTCTTTTTGTAATTAGCGCACGCTTAGTCTTAGTCTGCCTGTAGTGTTGCTGTTGGTGTTGGTTAGTGAGAACGGCGGGCTTGGGTTCGTTAAGTCTGTCGGTGCATACTTGTTGGTGTAATTCTCCTGCAGATTATTTTCCTTGTCTTATGCAAGCGGTTTGCTTGGCTTTGCCAATACGGATGTTGATATTCCGCTTGCATAGTTGTTGGTATAATTTTCATGTGGTTTGTTGAGAAGCGTTTAGCAAGGCGTATCTTTCATGCGCTCCCGCCTTCGCCGTGGTTTCAATTAGTGGGATGGTATTCTTATATTTTTAATATTGAAGTTGACGGGGCCGCGCAAGATGACAATGGTAATGGCAATTAAAATTCTTTGTTCGCCAGTGATGCTGACGGGCCATTATCGAAGTGACTAATGCTTTGGGGACTATTATTGTGTGAGCAAAATTATTCAATAATTTTGCTCGTCACAGTATATATACGAGTATATATGGATTTGTAAATTTTTTGTATATGTATATGTAAATGAATATGTACTCGTATATGTATCTATATATATAAAAATTAATGCTTGTTTGTTAGTGACGCTAAGGCTCGAGAACAGGTGGACCAATATGGTTGGAATTTTCAGAGGTTGTTCGTTGTGGATCTGGGAAGCTTTAGAAATAAAAAAACCTTATACTTTTCCTGAAGAAAAGTCGGAAAATTTAAATAGTCCAAAAAGGACTTTTTTCATACAAAATTTTTCTTTCAAGTTTTTTTTCCAATTGTTTCTTGCAAATGTATCGATCTCAAAACATTCGGAAAAGTCGGAAAATTCGAAAATTAGAAAAACCTAATCTCACTTTTTGTTCTAATTTTTTTTGTATGTGCGTGGTGTTGCACGCGCACATTTAGTTTCATATTGGTGTTGTAAGCACTGAGTGATACTCCAATAACTCAACAGATGGAGCTGTAGACGCTTATTTATTTTTACAGCTGCGTATATTGTTTGTTCTTTCTGCTTTGTTTATTCGAACAGTGCGGACATGGTTAATTGACTTTCTGACATTTTTCCAAATTGTTAAATTGTTTACATTCACGAAATATTTGATTTTAAATCTGTGGATCATCAGTTTTTGAGTGAAATTATTGACATTTCAAAAAAAAAGTGAGTTCATTATTTTTGTTTGTTGGTGAATACCTAACCTCATTTCCATTGGAATTTATTTGTGTTATTTCTTCAGCTGATTTGTAAATTATTTGAATCGTTCAATTTCGGTCGTTTGCTTTCTTTATTTCGGCTATTCAAAATGTAAATTATTGAAAATTATTCCGTGAAAACTTTATGTGTGTTTCATACAAAGTGATCAATTACAGATTGAAATTTGTTACGATGCCACACAGAGGTCGCGCTAATATCGGTGGGCGTTCCCGACGTACAACGGACCAACGTAATTATACAGCACGTCGTACGGAAGAGGAAAATGCTACTGCAAGGGAACTGCTCGAATCGGAATGATTGAACATCGTGCGCGACAATCACAAGAGGCTCACGAAGTTTACAATGAGTAACAAAGATTGAGAAGAAGACAAGTTCGTTGGCTGCTCACCGACAACGCCAGCAACAACAACGATTGCATAATTTGAATATCGAACGTGCAGCCTTTCGATATGAGCCGGACATTGAATACGTGCGCACCAATTCGATTTGGTTCGATGTCTGTCGTTTGGCCGCATTGCGATGCACTGAAATTTCCAAAAGAACCGGCCGGATTGTGTTGCGCAAGCGTAAAAATGAAATTACCAGAGCTACTTCCTCCACCAGAGCCATTGCGGTCGTTGCTTTACGGTCAATCACCAAATTCGAAATTCATTTTTTACAAAATTCCAAGATGTATAACGATTGTTTTCAAATGACGTCGTTTGGTGGGGAAATTGTGAGTGAATATAATTACAATCCCACATTCAAGGTTAGTTCACCAACAATCTAACACTTATTATCTCGCCAATAAAATACAGAAATTAACATATTTGTCTGCAACTATACAGATTCACGGGCAAATTGATAATCTTGCTGGATCGCTGTTGCCGCATCCTAATCAAGATCACAAATATCTCCAAATATATTTCCTTGGAGATTCAAATGAAGAAGTGAATCGACGTTGTGCAATTTTCAATGCGACGAAGAGAGAAATTGTGCAGCAATTGCAAGAAATATTGCATGAACACAACGAACTAATTCCATTATTCAAAACTTCGTTAGAAAGGATGCCATCTGATGATCACAGAATCGTCATAAAAGCGGACAAACGACCAGAAGGCACTCATGAACGGCAATATAATGCACCGACGGCCGACGAAATATCAATTGTTGTTGTTGGCGATAATTTAGAATCCCGTGATATTGTTATTAAACGTCGAGCTGCAGATGCATTAGAGCGAATCAGTGAAACTCATCGATCGTATGACTCACTACAATATCCGCTTATGTTCTGCCGTGGTGAAGATGGATATCACTTGAGATACAACCTGATCAATCCTGCCAATGTTTAGTAAAAGAAAAACAAACACTCTTGATTGTAACTTCATTTTTTGTTAACTTTTAGGTGTCGATACAAATAAGAAGGTCAGTGCAATGAACTTTTACGCGTATCGATTGATGATTCGCGAAGGAATTGACAACCATCTCTTGAGATATCGCCGATTATTTCAACAGTATGCACTTGATGTGTACATGACGATGGAGACAGAACGACTCAATTTTATTCGCTTCAATCAGACCATGCTTCGATCTGAAGAGAATATTTTTTTTTTGTATTTGTGGCGGTACGTGAAAACCATACGATTGACTATGAATATGCGAGTGTTCCTGCAACAGGATAGCACCGCAGAAGTTTTCTCTAAAGACCTGCTAAGAATTGGAAATGGGCTAATTCTGGTTGATACTTCCAGGGGTTTGATATCAATTCCACCTGCCATTTGTCAATTCACTTCAACGAAAGCTGAACTCATCACGAATGTTTATCCGAACATTGGCCAAAATTATCGTAACTACGATTGGTTGAGTGCACGCGCAAATTTAGCTGCCAAAATACCGATGTTAATGACTTAAACTGGTCGATTCAAAGTCAAATTCCGGGAGATTTGCGCTCATACAAATCGATCGATCGTGTTGAAAATGAAGGCGAAGCCGTGAATTATCCAGTGAAATTTCTAAATTCTTTGGATTTGCCTGGCATGCCGCCGCATTATTTGCGTCTCAAAGTTGGATCTGTCATTATTATGCTTCGCAATCTTCATGCGCCGAAACTGTGTAATGGAACCCGACTGATTGTGGCGCAGCTATCGAATAATGTGATAGTTGCAAGAATTTTGAAAGGCACTTACAAGGGGGCAGAATGCTTGATTCCACGAATTCCTTTGAATTCCAACGATTTGCAATTTTCCAGTTCAAACGTATTCAGTTTCCAGTGAAACTTGCATTTGCAATGACAATCAACAGGTCACAAGGACAGTCGCTGGAAGTGTGTGGCCTAAATCTGGAAATGCCATGTTTTTCACACGGCCAGCTATGCGTGGCGTGTTCACGAGTTGGAAAACCATCTTCTCTGTGCATTTACGCACCGGAACAGAAAACGAAAAATGTTGTTTGTCAAGCTGCGTTATATTGAAAAAAATGTGGAAAAATCGCAAATAAATGATTTTCAACACAATATAAATTCAACTATCTTTTCTTTTCAAAACACATAATTTCACGCAGGGCAACGCCTACGGGGTCAGCTAGTATGTATATGCATTTTTGTGCTTATATGAATACAATATGTATATCTATAGATCTCCAGCACTAAGAGTACAATTAAAGTCATTACAAAATCAGAAAAACTTTCTACGGGAGGAAAAGGAAGAAAACCTTAATAAGATTGGGTCCTCTCAAAGTGACCAATTTCTCACTCTGGAGAGCGACAAGAATGGTTAAAACAACGAAGGATAGTGAATCTCCTTTAAGACAAAGCGATGGATCTTGGGCAAAAACAGAAGAAGAAAAAGGCAACTTCTTTGCAGCACATCTGAGGCCAGTATTTCAACCTAACCCGCCGACCTGCAACAACACTAGCATACAGAACTTTTCAATTACGATGTCAGCAGTACCAAACCAAAGGAAGTTATACGCCTATGTACAACGAGTCTAAACCCCAAAAAGGCACCTGGTTGTGACTTAATTACCAATAAAATGGTAAGTGAATTGCCGCAAATAGCTCTGATACATCTCACACATATTTTTAAGGCAATACTCCGTCTGGGCTACTTCCCTACAGCATGGAAAACATCGGAAATAATAATGATTCCAAAACCCGGAAAAGACCTTACTCAGGTATCTTCTTATCGGCCCATAAGTCTCCTGCCAACGCTCCCTAAAATGCTCGAACGCTTACTGCTGGAAAAACAAGCACCAAAGCTCAATTTAATCATTCCTCACCACCAATTTGGTCTCCGCAAACATCATGGAACTATTGAGCAGGTGCTCCGTATAGCCTCTGAAATAAGGCGAGCATTTGAACAGAGGATGTACTGCTCCGGAATATTCCTAGACGTCGCACAAGCTTTTGACAAAGTCTGGCACGAAGGACAAATATCTAAAATTAAAAAACTTTTGCCAAAAAGTTCGCATAAGATTCTGGAGTCATGTTTAACAAATCGCAAATTTAGAGTTAAATATAAAGAATTTGTAACGCCAGACTTTGAAATTATGGCTGCAGTACCACAAGGTAGTGTGCTTGGACCTATGCTTTACACTCTGCACACTTCCGATCTGCCAACGGATAAAAACCTCGTTACCTCGACTCTCGCGGACGACATAGCTATCCTGAACGCTCACCTAAATACACTGATAGCCTCCCGGGATTTAGAGGAACACCTTAAAAAAATAGAAAGTTGGCTAGCAGATTGGCGCATCAAAGTAAATGAGCAGTGTACATGTGACATTTACTCTTAAGCCCAGTTCTTGTCCGGCAGTCTCTTTAAATGGCATTGTAATCCCGCAAGCAACAGAGGTTAAATACTTAGGAGTGCATTTCGACCTACAGAAGCCAAGAAAATGCAAATGAAACTCAAGGCAAGTTCCTTGTGTTGGCTTACCAACCAAAAATCAAAACTGCGATTGGAGTATAAAGTACTTATATACAAGGCTATAATTAAACCGATTTGGACTTATGGTGTTCAGATATGGGGCAATACTAGTGCATCAAACTTGCAAATAATTCACAGGGCTCAATCGAAAATTCTGAGAACGATCAGCGGCCTCCATGGTTCGTCAGAAACGAAAATATTCACCGCGACCTTAATATAGCACCCGTTGAAAAAGAACTAGCAGTTTTAAAAACAAAATACAAATTCAAACTTCAGTGTCATCCTAACGAACTAGCAAGGAATCTGCTTCATAGGATGAATACATCTCGTCTTAAAAGGCCACATTTCTAAAAATTGAGTTTCTTTATATTTATATTTTTATTTTTATATTTCTACATAATTTACATAATACTTGAACTAAAATTGCTCTAAGCACTGGCGCGGAGCATCAATTTATTTATTGGTTGTAAGCTTTGTAAAATTATTGTTGTATATGTATTTGTATATGTATATATAAGTTAAGAACAAATAAGTTGCAACTTAGAACCAAAATTCCATTCCCACGAATAAGAATGCTGACGAAGTGTCTGCAGTGCCCACAGTCACGTACTCGAAAACAGCAACAACGAAAATAGTATAAAAACTTCATATGGAATATGATCCACGCGTCCCGCAGAGCAGTTGGTGAATTTGGCTTTTGCATTTATTTAATTATGTTAGATTAAATTCAGTTGTAAATTTGAAGTGAAACAATAAAGTTGGCTTCGGCCTTTTTTTAAAAACAAACAAAATAAATAAAAATCTTAACTGGCGCCCCAGCAGGGACCCAAATGTGAAGTTCGGGATACATTAAATCTTTGGAGCAGCAATTTGGGGCCAAAAACCCAGCAGTGAAGTTCTGGATAATATAGATCCTTGGACAACAGTTGGCGGATTTTCAACAAACAAGTCAAGGAATAACGTAACTACGAGGTGCCTAAGTACGAACAGAAAGGGAGAACACCAAGAGCTCAACCTCCATTGACATCGTTGGAATGCTATTCGTAAGACTAGTTTTAAGACATTTTTTAGTGAAAGAAAAAATATATTGAAAAACGAAAATATAGAGATTAGAGAAATTGCAGTAAATAAATACCGCTATCGGATACCGCTTTGGAATCCTACAAAACTCCATTAAATTGGGTAAAAATAAAACAGTGCTTAATGATGCACTATTCGGAAAAAAGGGATATTGGTACCTTGGAGTATCAACTCACCACCCTAGCTCAACGAAATAATTCAATTCAGGAGTTCTATCAGAAGGTGTATCAACACTTATCGTTGATTCTAGACAAAATTTCCTGCCTTGACATAAGTGAGGACTCACTGCAGGCTATGACCAATTGCTATAGAGATAAGGAACTCGATACATTTATTCGAGGACTTAACGGAGACTTACCCCGTTTGCTTAGCATAAGAGAACCTACTTCTGTTCCGCAGGCTCTTAATTTATGCCAAAAACTTGATAATATGACTTTCCGTGTGAATTACGCACAGAATAGCTCAGCAAATTACAAAATGGTCCCACCTAGACCACCAAAAAAATTTAATTTTCCCACAAATAGAAATAATTTTCATCCTGAATTAGTTCATTGGCCACCTGCCAGAAATACTAATCCTTTCATCCAAAGTAGGGTAAACCCATTCTTAAATAATACTTGGAGAACTCAAAATTACCAGGGCACAAACCCTTTTATGCAAAACGGTAACCCATTTAAACAAAATAATACACTTCAGCCAAACTTCCAATTTCCAAGACCAAACCAAGCATTTAATTCCAGACCAAACATGCCTCCCAAACCCCCACAGCCTATGGAGATAGACCATTCGATACAAACCAGAAACGTAAGTTATCAAAATATGCCTAATTTTCAATACAATAACAATGGTCAAAAACGACCAATGATTTTCCAACAACACACTCCAAACAAGATGCAAAGAAACTTCTTTGTCAGCACAGACCTTCATAATTGTTACGAAGTTGAACATCCATATTTGAATAACGAAACTTACAATTACGACAGACATCAGCCAAGTACCAACGACGTTGAAACTGGATATCAATATCCAGACCATGATTTTTAAAAACATTTACTGGAGTTTCAGAGCAAGGTATCAAATTGTGACTGGAGCTTTCATCGCTATGCACTGTAGGAGTTAGTGAATTAATTTGGGCCGGTATTCTTGATAAAGTATCAGCCACTACGTTTGCCTTACCAGGTTTGTAGATGAGTTGGTAGTTATATTCTTCCAAAATGGCTTTCCATCTTTTCATCTTGCTGTTGGAATTTTTTGCACTCAAGGCGTAGGTGAGTGGTTGGTGATCTGTATAAATTTTAATTTTTTTGGAACCGTACAAGTAATTTCTGAGTGAATTCAGTGACCATATTATTGCCAACATTTCTTTCTCGTTTGTGGCATAGTTCTCCTCTGTTTTTGATAGCCATCTTGAAATAAATGTTATCGGCTTATCATTTTGCGGGAGCACTGCTCCTATCGCATAGTTCGAGGCATCTGTGGTCAGTTCAAATTCTTTTTCAAAATTTGGATGTGAAAGAATTACTTCTGCAGTGAGTCCTCACTTATGTCAAGGCAGGAAATTTTGTCTAGAATCAACGATAAGTGTTGATACACCTTCTGATAGAACTCCTGAATTGAATTATTTCGTTGAGCTAGGGTGGTGAGTTGATACTCCAAGGTACCAATATCCCTTTTGTCCGAATAGTGCATCATTAAGCACTCTTTTATTTTTACCCAATTTAATGGAGTTTTGTAGGATTCCAAAGCGGTATCCGCTTCTCCTACAATTTTATTTCTGACTGTATGGAGTATCGCATAATACTTTGGAGTTCCTTTTAGGTTCTCGTATACGGAAAATATGCAATCTGTGGCTCTTCTCCAGGAGTTAAATTCTCCCGGAGCCCCTGAAAATTCCCTACGACATTTCACTATGTCTGGGATCCTGTCTAGCTCGTTAATATTTTCTCCTGTCAATTCTACTTGGCAATCCGTGTTATCGTCATTCGAAAAAGGATTATTCAAATTTTGTATCGTTGAGGTTACCAAGTCAGTTATTTGTTGTTGTAGTCCATCTTTAATGCTCGATTTGATATGCTGGGTGTCGTATTGTTAAAATTCAGTCTGCTTAATTGTTCTGTTAATTCGTCAGCAGTCACTTTTGTCATTTTCAACGAATACAATTTTTTGAATTTTATTTCCTTGTTTGTAAATTTTTATACACTAGAGTAAATGGCTGTAAGAGTCACAGTGTGAATTTCTTACTATAGGTTTTTTAATTAATTATGGTTTGAATTTGACCCTTGAAATCAGACAATTCTTGCAAATCTTTTAATCGGAATTAATAATAATGTGTTGTTTTCAGTGGAAAAAAATTAAGAAATTATCAAAATAATTGCTTTGTAGTCACTTTCAGATATTATATTTAGATACAATTATGAACTAAGTTATGTATTTTCTAAGCTGAGTAATTAATTCCTTCCTTCTTTTTTTTTATTTACTGCAATTTCTCTAATCTCTATATTTTTCGTAAATATTTTCCTCTCTATTTATTTTTTATCAATTTGGTAAATTTTCATTTTTCAATATAATTTTTCTTTCACTAAAAAATGTCTTAAAACTAGTCTTACGAATATCATTCCAACGATGTCAATGGAGGTTGAGCTCTTGGTGTTCTCCCTTTCTGTTCGTACTTAGGCACCTCGTAGTTACGTTATTCCTTGACTTTTTTGTTGAAAATCCGCCAACTGTTCTCCAAGGATCGATATTATCCAGAACTTCACTGTTGGGTTTTTGGCCCCAAATTGCTGCTCCAAAGATTTAATGTATCCCGAATTTCACATTTGGGTCCCTGCTCGGGCGCCAGTTAAGATTTTTATTTCTTTTGGTTGTTTTTAAAAAAAGGCCGAGGCCAACTTTATTGTTTCACTTCTAATTTACAGCTGAATTTAATCTAACATAATTAAATAAATGCAAAAGCCAAATTCACCAACTGCTCTGCCGGACGCGTGCATCATATTCCATATGAAGTTTTTATACTATTTTCGTTGTTGTTGTTTTCGATTACATGACTGTGGGCACTGCAGACACTTCGTCAGCATTCTTATTCGTGGGAATGGAATTTTGGTTCTAAGTTGCAACTTATTTGTTCTTAACTTATATACGTATATTTATATGTATACGTTTCTTTGTGTATTATATATTTGTGTGTATGGAGATGTAAATGAATATGGATATATATATATATATATATATATATATATATATATATATATATATATATATATATATATATATATATATATGTATATCTATATAAGTATATGTGTATGTATATGTGAATGTTCAAGTATATGTATATTTTATATATATATATGAATATACATATTTTGTAAATATTTCGCATATTTATATGTATATGGATATGTATATGTATATGTATATGCATATGTATGTGGGCATGTGTATGTATATGTATATACGAGGGTGGATTGACATTAAAGCTACCTAGCGCTAGATGGCAGCAGAAACACAAAAACTTTTTTTTTAGAAATCTGACAAACGTCAGCTGTTAAAATTTCACCCAAATTCATCTATTAGTTTATTTGTTGTAGTCGTTTGAAGTAAGCAACTTTTGTGTTTCTTGAAAAATGGAAAAAAGCGAATTTCGTGCAGTGATTAAACACTATTATTTGAAAGTGAAAATGGCGAAAGAGACAAAAGAAAAGCTCTATAAACATTACGGTGAGTCTGCTCCGTCAGATTAAATGGTAAAATATTGGATTGCTGAATTTAAACGCGGCCGAACAAGCACTGCAACAATACCATCAACAGGAAGGCCAAAAGAGGTGGGAACTAAAGAAAATATCAAGAAAATCCTCGATATCGTTATGAATGATCGCCAAGTCAAGTTGCGTGAGATTGTTGAAATGGCAAACATATCATATGAACGTGTGTTCAACATTTTGCATGAACATTTGCATATGAAAAAGCTATCGGCAAGATGGGTGCCGCGTTTGCTCAGTGTCGAACAAAAACGAGTTCGACAGACCACTTCACAGCGGTGTTTGGACATGATAAAGCGTAATCCTATTGATTTTTGGCGTCGATTAATAACTGTTGATGAAACGTGGGTCCACCACTACACACCTGAAACCAAAAATCAATCGAAACAATGGGTGGAAGCAGGTGGAAGTCCTCCGAAGAAGGGGAAGGCAGTGAAATCGGCTGGCAAGGTTATGGCCACTGTATTTTGGTATGCACACGGAATATTGCTCATCGATTATCTTGAATAAGGATCCACAATCACAGGAAAGTATTATCGTGCATTATTGGATCAATTGATTGATGCAATCAAGGAAAAACGACCACATTTAAAGAAGAAAAAAATGCTCTTTCTCCAAGACAACGCACCGGTTCCCACAGCATTAGATACGATGCTAAAATTATGTGAAATTCACTTCGAATTGGTTAATCATCCACCTTATAGTCCAGATTTAGCTCCTAGTGACTTTTTCCTGTTTCCAAACTTGAAAAATGGCTCGCAGGAAAAAGATTCATCTCAAACGAAGAAATGATTACCGAAACTAAGCGTATTTTGAGGGGTTCCCGAAATCGTATTATTCAGATGGTATAAAAAAGTTGGAATATCGTCTTACTAAGTGTGTCGAAGTAAAAGGAGACTATGTTGAGAAATAAATGGTTTTTGAAAAAAAAGGTTTTTTTCCTACTTAGGTAGCTTCAATATCAATCCGCCCTTGTATATATGTAAATTAGACAGTTTATATAATTATAAAAAGTACAGAGTTTATTAAAAGTAAAACAAAGAGTTTAAATTATGTTCAAGTTAAATGTAAAATTAATAAAAGAAATAAGAAAACGACTGATTCGGCTGAAATCCGGCTGACAACTGACTGCTCGCTAATTCTCTTCCTCCTATCGTTCACAGCGTAGGGATGCCGCCTCGCAACACATGAAGAGGGATGCCATGTTACATTCGGCCATCCTGTTCATCATCTGTCCCAAATGATTCTTCTAAAAAATCGTGATCGTAGCTTTCGTCGACACAGCACAAAAGCTTAATGTTATCAGCTCTAGTTGATGTCTGAATCGGGCCGGTAAAATTTGCTGCTTTTTTAACGTCCTACCTATTGTTCCGCTTTATCTTGACTATCTCGTAAGGACCGAGGTACTTTCTTGCCAGCGTTTGTCCCGTTGTAAATTGCGTGACCTTTATAGCTACTAAGTCATGCATTTGATACCCTTGATACCCTTTGCGCTTCTTGTCGAATTGTTGTTTGTAGTTGTCTTGCGCCTTCTGGATCTGACGTCTAGCTTCTTGTCTTATTTTGTTGCGCTCTTCTTGCAGACCCAACACCTACTTTTCTTGTAAGATTTTCATCAGCTCGAAATCGGCCTCACTACGCATTTTCACTACAAACATTATTTCAAATGAGCTAAATTTGGTGGAAGAATGAACGTGTGCATTTATAGCCTTCTGCACCTGTGGTGTGTACTTATACCATTTCGATGGTTCTGCCGCAAACATTTTTGACAAAACCGAAAGTATGACCCTGTTAGTTCTTTCGATTTGCCCGTTGCCCTTCGGTACTTCTGCTGTTGTTTCTACATGCTCGATTTTATGGTTGGAACAAAATTCTTTAAATAATTTTGATGTAAAAGCCGCGCCTTTGTTACTGATTATGCATAATGGATTGCCAAATATAGCGACACAAGTCTCAATATGTTTGACAACCTCCTGCGCATCTGTTGACTTAGTAGGGTATATCCACGTATACTTCGAAACCCCGTCTACTATTGCCAATATGAATTTGTAGTTCTTTGCCGTTGGGTCCAGCGTACCCAAGAGATCGATGTGTACGGTAGTAAGTGCAGTGTTGCCCTTGTCGATGCAGTGTAAGAAGTCTTCCTGCTTACCCAACTTTCCATTATGTGTGATACATTCGATGCAGTTTGTGATGTACTGATTCACCTTCTTCTCTAAATGTGGTATGAAGTAGTCTTGACGAATCATATGCATATTGTTCTGCGTGCCCATGTGACCAAAACTATGAGCCTTTGCAATTATCTCTTTCTCCATTGACTTTGGTACCACCAACAAATCCTGCGCTTCGATTTGCGTATATATCACCTGATTCTTCATTTTGTAATCATTATATTGATGTTGCTTTAGAATTTCCGCAACCGCTGTTAAATTCTCAACTTTTTGCTGTGTTCGACGGATTTGTGAGTGTAGCTCTAACTATACAGTCATAATAGGAAAACGACTCAGACTATCATCCTGTTACTCGCACGATGCTCTATTTTATAGATGAAATCTTGAAGGTACATTAGCCATTGCACAACCTCGCGGTGGACTTTTTCTTTTTCGTTGTGTGTGTACAAGCTGCACAGTCAGTTACCAGGTGCAACTCAATACCCATTAAATAGTGACGCTAACTATGCTGCCTTCACCTCTAGAAAGTAACTGTGTAATCTCTCTTCTTGCGGCGACGTCTTCTTGCTCCAGTAGATCACCGGATACCACTTATTGTCGTGTTGCTGTAGCAATGTAGCACAAAAGCCATATTTTGATGCGTCAACATGAGACTGTGTCTTGGCGCTTGAATTGAAAATTTTTAGTACCGGTTCTTCCGTAAGTGCTGATTTCAACTTCTAAATAGCATGAATTTGTTCGCTTCCAATTTTAAATTCCTCGTCCTTTCTCAGTAACAATGTCAACGGTCTGGCCAGTATCGCATAATTATATATAAATTTCCGGAAGTATCCTGTCAACCCAAGAAACGCTTGAACACCCTTATATTCTTTGGTAAGGGAAACTTTTTTACGGCTCTCACTTTCTCTTGACTGGGTATTGTGAGTTAGAATCAAGCTCCCTACGAGTAGTTGACTCACAGCACCGACTCCTAACTACTATACTACACATTTAGTGTGGTTAGCTTTAATCAATTAAGTTAAGAAAGAAAGCACATATTTTTAGGGTGCAAGTATTATAAGTATCCAGAATTTATGTAATAAAGATTATGTAAACTTTTAGGGTGTTACAGTTCCGCAATCGAGTCGACGAAGGGCATTGAAATTTAGAAGCACCGTCGACAGTTTTACAGTAGGCCAGTTGGCTTGACCAACTGACACCAATTAACAGGTGCGGAATTGGAACACCAGAAAGGTCAGTTCACAGACTGAGAGTTCTTATTGGAAATAGTATATAAGAATTAGTATTTTAAGAATAAATCTTCTTGTTGTGTAAAACTAACGTGATGTAGTGCTTATTTATAAAGAGTGCGTTTAGGTTTTCAGATACACAAGGCGACCAGGACAAGCCGCAAAAGGACGCTTCCGAGGATATCGAGAAGCAGATAAGGACCCCAACATTTTGGCACAGTTCTTAAGACCTACAGCAGGAATCCCAGGGCAAGGAACTTTGAAGCAGTGAAGCATCTTGCAACAAATTCCCTAACCCTAAGAAAAAAAATGACATCAGACAAGATGGTGAGTAGAGAGTATTGTACGTAATTTAAGTAGATACTTCTACTTAAATTACCGACCAATAGCATTCGCAAGCAGAGCGCTTAATGAGACGGAGAAGAGATACTCCACAATAGAAAATGAATTTATAGCCATAGTATGGGCTACGAAGAATTTTAGGGTATATCTGCTAGGACGCCCATTTAAAATATATACTGATCACCAGCAGTTGAGAGGCATAGCCAATTTGGAAGACCAAACGTCTAGACTAGCCTGGCTCAGACACAAATTGCCTGAATATGATTTTGAAATCATATACAAACCTGGGAAGAAGAATCTGAATGCGGACGCATTCAGCAGAGTACCACAGGAACAGAATGTATCAGTAGTGCAAACGATGGCCAAAGCAAGGTCAGATAAGGAGAAGGCCGAGAGAATGCAAAAAAAAACTGATGCGACAAGAGATGTTAGCAATGCGGGTTTCGATGCCAATGAACAAACAGCCAGTAGTGTGGATTGGCTGGAGGATAAGAAAGATATCCAGGCTGTGTTAAAGGGTTTTCATGATTCACCTCTAGGTGGACACCAGGGATTCTGGAAAACCCATGACAGAATTAGGCGAGTATACGGATGGAAAGGTATGCTCAAAGATATTAAAAAAATATGTAAAGAGTTGCCCAAAATTTCAGACCAAGAAGAGTTCAAGGCTAACAAAGATGCCAATGGTGTTAATTGATACACCAAAACAGCCATTTGAAAAAGTTCATATGGATATTGTAGGTATTTTACCTGAGACAGTTTCGGGAAATAAATACATTTTGACTTTCTAGGACGATTTCTCAAAGTATATGGCGTCCGTTGCTATACCCGATGCTGAAGCAAGTACGGTCGCCAAGGCATCTTTGACGAAATTTTAGCACGGTACAACATAACTAAGCTCTTGATAACCGACAATGGTTCAAATTTTGTATCAAAACTATTCTCAGAAACATGTAAAATGCTGGGAATCAAGAAATTGCATATAACACCATATCATGCACAGGCTAATGGCTCATTGGAACGTAGTCATCGACTTCTGGCCGAGTACTTGCGCAGCTTTGCCAAGGAAGAGGGCTCGAATTGGGATCGATGGTTGACCACTGCAATGCATGTAGACAACAATACTGAGCATGTATCAACGAAGCATACTCCGTTTAGAACGCTCTACGGGTTTGATTTCAACATGCCAGCAAATATGAAGCGCAAATGTGCGCCAGTGTACATGTGCGACAGGGAAGCCTATAACAAATTACTAAACCCAGTAGTCTTTCATGTGGGTGACCAAGTAATAATGAAGAACCACGCTAGGAGAAACCAATTCTCACCTATATAAATATACATAGGTTTTTACTGTTTATTTATTAGGAAATAAGTGTATGGAAAATTGAAGAAATGTATATGTTGACATAATAGATTATGTATAGGTTAATTGGGAAATAGCGTTAGCAAGTAGTTCTAAACTAGTAAGAGTGACTCGAAAGTATGTATGTAGTCATGTCCGGGAACGTCACAAGGTGTAGGACATTACACTTGTTCATTAATATATACATACCAGGCTAGTAGTAAATTTAAGTATATAGAGTAGTATTTGCGATGAAAATTTCAGTCATGCAAAGGACATTTTCTTGACATAAACAGGTTTATCTGGGATATTCTTGTTTTTGGCACAGAGGCACATAAAGTTGGTCAGAGTTGTATAGAGTTAGGATAAAAAAATCACTCAGTGGTTAGAAAAGAATAAGTATACGTTAAATGAATTAAATATGATGCCCTATATGGCTATGAAAACACATAGTCCAGTCATCTTTTCCTCTAGGATGCAGTAATGATATAGCATTCAACTTTCTTTATATATTTATTAAGACGGATCGTATGCTTAGTGTAAAAATTAATTTTATGTACGGTTTTAGATCGTGTTAGTGATGTTGCTGGCGGTTACCAACGGGAGACATGCAGGAGTGCGGTTGCACAAATTACCGGACACGGACATATTACTGGAGAAAACAGGAGATGTATGGTTCGCCAAAGACTATTGGGTGATTGTAACTGAGTTGCCACGAACAGAATTGGGGATCATTCTGGAACAATTTAAAGGCATGCAAGAGACAACTAGGAAATTATGTGAGAGGCATACAGCGCCCAGCGGTACTGAACTAAAGCGTAGATGCGATGCTTCGACACGGGAAATAGAGGCAAAAGTGAGGAGATTTCTGGAAAAAGATAAATCATGGTCCCTAAAAGGGAGGATACGCCGGTCACTAATAGACGCTTGTGGGGAAATTCTTAAGTGGGCGATAGGTACAATGGACCACCGGGATTCAGACCGAATTTATGGTCACCTACAGGATCTTGAAAATAAGCAGTCAAAGATGTTGTCATTACTGGGAAAAGAAGTGACTGTGATGAGAACAGGATATCGGGGTCTACACAAAGCGGTGAATAGATCTTTCCAAGAGCTGGAGCAGATGCACTCGGCGCTGGAAGGCATTGGGAAGAGACAGGAGGAAGCAGAAATAAACTTGGCGGAGTCTTTCATGTTGGGGAAAGTTATTTGAAGAATTACTGAGTATTCAGGATCAATAACAAGCGGAGATAGTGGTGCTTGACGATATATTACATGGCAAGCTACACCCGTTGTTCCTGACATCAGACGAGTTACTCCAGGCAGCACCAACGTCGATGAAGGGAATTGCATGGTATAGCGAGGCACCGGAGCAGTTCTATGAGCTGGCCGAGATTCGAACAGAAGAGGCGTAGAAAGGTTTAAGTTGGTTATAAAGATTCCAGTGCCATTCTTGGAGTTATTTACGATGCACAAGGTGTATCCTATACCTAAACGACTAAACCTAGATTGGTGCGTATTGCCAAAGACGAGATACGACTATACAGCCGCAAGCCAGGCACAAGAGCAGTATATCGGCCTGTCAATAGAGGACGAGGGAAAATGCCGGGTGGACACAACAAAACGCTTATCATCCTGGGGAAACTAATAACCCGAGCAAGTGAATACTGCGAAATAGAAGTCTTGAGGCATGAACGGGACCAGTGCGATCACATAGCCATTCCAGCAACGGGAGGAATTCTAATAACTACCAGAACTATAAACAAATGGCTCTACCATTTTGACGACCAGGTGACTTCCAAGCGGTGTAACCAGACGGGACCATACGTTTGGAATTGGTAGACACCGGTTTTATGACAATCGAAGCTGGTTGCAGAATAATTGGTAAAGGAGTAATGTTAGTACACAAAAATCAAGAAGAGTCACGGTACAACTTCTCAACGTCCGTCATGGGAACAAACCGTTTAACGACAAAACTACAGGAGCTGCTGGGAAAAAACACAAACGAAGTGACTCTGGCCATACTCTCACAACACCGAACAAAGTCTCACTCATGCACTTCCACGACCTACGAAGAACCCTAAAAACGAATAGCAAAGCGATCAGCGACTTGGTAAAGGAGGCCGAAGATGTTGAAAGAGAATCACACCTCGCCAATTCTTGCGAAATAGTGCACTCCTGGATGAAGGGAGGGGTAGCCGGTATAGCCGGGCTCATCCTAGTAATATGCTGGTGATGACTCTCATTACGAAAAAATTGTGCACAATAGTAGCAGTTCGAATCAACCACACCAGCGGCGCAGCACAATAACCATACCGTCAACGACAGCCGTCAACCGGATCAACAGGTAGCCGAGGTCGCAGTATAATATAAGATGTTAGGTATAAAATAGAATTGTGATGTTTATGGGAATGGTAAGCCTTTTTACCAACCGCTTGAAGTATTCAATTTTTAAACGACCGATAATAAAAACTGCAACTACATGTGCTTAAGGTATATGATCAACTGGGGAGAATTTTATTTGCACAGTGCAAGCTATGCTAATACATCAAAAATACATATACAAAATTAAAGGAGGAGAGAGAGAGAGTTAAACATTGTTATATTAAGAGACATTATTATATTCCTAAATTACGAGTATTTATAATTAAATATAGTGTTACTACGAACATCCTCCCTCCGTTGGAAGGGTCACGCTTTCAACATTGCCAGGATCTGTGGGAAGGCAGCATAGTTTGTTCACGGCTCGTTTGAGTATACTACTTGATGTGCGAAGAACCGCCACACGAACAACATTGTCATCACCCTAAATTGTTTCCGCTACTCTTGCCATTTTCCATTTTAAAAGTGGAATATTTTCGTCCTTTATCAAAACAAGAGCTCCCACTTGTAGATTTGCTGAAGCGTGTTGCCATTTGGATCTTTGCTGCAGAAGAGTTAAGTACTCCGAACTCCATTTTCTCCAAAATTGTTGCTGCATATAGCAAACGCGTTGCAAACGATTTAATCGATTGAAATTCAAAGGAGTGACATCCGGTTCTATTATAGCGGTGAAGGGACCGCCAATAAGAAAATGGGCATGAGTTAGTACGTCTAAATCGTCAGGATTTTCTGAAATGGGACAAAGAGGACGTGAATTTACTATTGCGGATATTTGACACACAAGAGTACCGAGCTCTTCGAAATTGAGAATGATTGAACCGACAGCTCGATAAAAATGAAACTTGGCGGTTTTAATAGCCGCCTCCCAGAGTCCTCCAAAATGTGGAGTTGGTTTGCATTTCCAATCAATTCCATCGCTGAGGCATTGCTGCTCAACTGCCCTTAAGTGTATCTCATTGAAGAACAACCTTTTTAGAGAAACCAATTCTTTTTTCGCCCCTACGAAATTTGTTGCGTTGTCTGACCAAATGGTTTTCGGTTTTCCTCGAGTGCATGTAAAACGGCGTAGAGCTGCCAAGAATGCTGAAGTAGACAAATCCTTTACCAGTTCCAAGTGGACAGCCTTTGTAGAAAAGCAAATAAATAGGCAGACGTAACATTTTATTGGTGGTCTATTCCGAACTTCAGACCGATAGTAGAATGGCCCACAAAAGTCCGTACTAGTCACTAGAAAGGCTCTGTTTACTTTTACTCTTCCTTCCGGTAAATCTCCCATGATGTGCTCCGTTAACCTAGGCCGTACGTGCAAGCACCTTATACAATTATTAATGATGTGGCTTACTGCCTTGCGACCACCTACTGGCCAATATTGTAGACGAATTGCGGCTAATGATGCCTGCGTCCCTGCATGCAATAATTTGCGATGAAAGAATTCTATTATCGAATATGTAACCGGATGCCCTTGGGGCAATATAATTGGGTGCTTCGATTCAAAGTCAAGAGCTGAATGCTGGAGGCGTCCTCTCACACGCATTAAACCAAAGTTATCTAAAAATGGTGTGAGAGAGCAGATTTTGCTCGATGATGCTACGCGACTACCAGATTTGAGTATTTTGTAATCTGGGAAGTGCCTGTGTTGTACCATTCGAATCAATAAATATGTGCCTTGATGAACATCCTCTACTGTAAGTGAACTCTTCGGTCCTTGCCTCGCGAAATAAATTTGTAAATATAGCCGAATACTCGTTGCAGCTTTCCAAAGGAGTTAAGAAATTTGCATTTTAATGATAAGTCCGACATGTTTGATGTTGAAAGCAAAATATTCTTGCGCTTCTTGCGTAGTTCTTTCACATAACCTGGGGAATCTGGCCACGTATCTCGTTCGCCTTGAAGAAAAGGAGGGCCATGCTTCCAAAGCTTAGATTTCAGTAATTCGCGTGGTGTGGATCCCCTTGACAGGATATCTGCAGGATTCATTGATGTTGGTACAAAATGCCATTTCATTCCTGCAGTGAGAATTTGAATATTATTCACTCTATTTGAAACGAATACTGTGAAATTTGACGGTTCATTTCGTAACCATGATAATACCACCATGGAATCTGACCAGCAGTGAAAATCACATTCAAAAATTCCTAATTTTGATATTGATCTTACAAGTTCCGATAGGAGCATAGCTGCAGATAACTCTAGTTTTGGGACTGTCGAGGTTTTTGGTGGCGAAACTCGTGATTTCAAACAAAGTAAATCTACATTGATTCCATTCTTATTTTGTGATCGAATGTAAATGCCGCCGATTTGGTACCGTATGTGCCCGTATCTAACTTATATATTTGTATATTTTCCTCTGGAGAGTCACGCCATAAAATGCATTGAAGAAAATTGTCAAAATGCTGCATTCGTACACATCTGTACATTTTGCATATATCTCCTGTTAGAGCGATCTCAAAGGTTCGGAAGCGTAATAGAATACTGAAAAGATTTGGCTGGATTGTAGGTCCAGCCATCAGCAAATCGTTAAGCGAATAGCCAGTGGAAGTTGTTGCCGACGCATCAAACACAACTCGCAATTTTGTTGTTGTGCTGTCTGACTTAAAAACACAATGATGAGGCACAAAATACGTTGGAGTGCGAAGGTAACAATCGTCGGCAAGTGACATGTGATTTAAATCTCTGTACTCCTTAATAAATGATGAGTATTGAATTCGTAATTCAGTGTTTCGAAGAAGCTTTCTTTCTAAAGACTTAAAGCGCAATAATGCTTGCAGATACGATTCACCAAGGAGGTCAATGCTATGTTTTGTGGGAAGACGCACAGAGTACTCGCCAGAACTTAAACGTTTAACCCTTATGTCAACGGCAGAACTTCTTTACGCACGTCAACAGCAACACACCCGGGTATACGTTTTGTATGGGGAATGTCATGCCGTTAGCATATAAATGGTAATATCTAACTCGTTTGTTGGAATTTCTTTTGTGTCTCCATTTCCCGCCATTCTGCATATTTTTTTATTTTGTTAGAAAGAGACAAAAGGTTCAAAACCAGTTTTACCCTTGCATTTTTTTATTGTGTTAGTAAGAGACACAAGGTTCAGAACCAGTTTTACCCTGCGCCAATTGAAACTGGGGAATATTTTACTGCCAGAGATGGTAATGTTTGGTCTTCGATACAACCACAACCTGTTAGATTCCATACGCACAACATTCTAAGAAGTGCACAATCTGGACCAGTACGGGCAACGCAAGGTTTGACCATTGCAGAAACTTTCAAATTGATAATGTCAGGCGAAATATGCGACATAATTATTCGTGAATCAAATCGAAAGGCAAGGCAATTCTTTGATGATGGCAATACAAAACATCCAATAAGAGAACCCAGATCATGGATTCCCATAACAGAAAGAGAATTTGATGCATATTTGGGCGTACTTTTGCTAAGTGGTGTTACACATTCCGGTTACGTGCATACGAAAGATTTGTGGAAAACTAAATCACATCCATTATATCGTGCTGCAATGAGTGTACGACGATTTTGGGCAATTAGCCGCTTTATTCGTTTTGATAATGGAAACACACGCCAGCAACGCAAACAAACTGACAAAGCAGCAGCAATATCGGACGTTTTTTTGATGCTAAACAGCTGTCTTCGTAGATATTACGTGGCAGGAGCCAACGTCACCGTAGATGAACAATTGTATGATTATCGTGGTGGAACTGGTTTCACGCAATACATACTATCAAAACCTGCCAAATATGGGATAAAAGTGTGGTGGGTGTGCGACTCCATTTCGTCCTATCCATTGCAGGTACTATCAATATTGTTGAAAATATAAATACCTAAATTGAATTTAATTTTTCAATGCAGGGACAAATCTATACAGGAATGGCACCGTCTAGTGAACGTGAAAAAAACGTTGGTGAAAGAGTAGTAAAAGATTTATGTGTCAACCTTTTTGGTGGAAGTGGAAGAAATATTGTACGTGACAACTTTTTCACTAGCTACAACTTGGCAAAATGTTTGATGATAGACAATAATTTATCTATATTGGGTACTTGCAACAAAAGGCGTACATTCGTGCCAGCAGCATTTGCCAACCCCAAAGGACGTGAGGCTGAATCATCAATGTTTGGGTTCTATAATCACGTTACGATATGCTCGTACGTGCCCAAGAAAAACAAGGCGGTTGTAATATTGTCTACTTCTCATTATACAACAGAAACGGCCGGTCCTAAGAAGAAGCCATTGCTTATATTGGACTACAACAAAACCAAAGGTGGAGTTGATAACATGGACATGTGCTTGTCAGAATATAGTACCAAGCGGCGCACAAATAGATGGCCTTTGGCTTTCTTTTATAATATTGTGGACGTTGCTGCGTTTGCTGCATACATAATATACGTTGACAACAACACTGACCTGAAATCATATACAAGCCGCCGTAGGATGTTTCTCCATGAGCTAAGCGAGCAACTATGCAAGCCAGAAATAGAGAGAAGGGCGAATGACAGCAGAATATCCAGAGCTTTTTCAACGCGCAACGCCATCGAAGCCATGTTGGGTAGGCCCATCCGAGCCGTGGATGCTGGAGCACATGAAGCGGAGGAGCGTGATAGTACGGGACGCCTAAAAGTAAAGGGGAATTGCTACATCTGCTCCAAACGACGCCCTACTCGTAAAGCATGCACATTATGCAAGAAACCAGTGTGCGCAGAGCATTCCAAAGACTTGCCGCATTGCGATAGATGTAATTGAATTTCAATAATTTTAAATTTTTTCGTAGTTTTTTAAATATTTTTTTCATAAGTATTTTTTAGTTTATAATAATTTTTATACCATAAGTATTTTTTTCACTCAAAAGAAACTATACTTATCAAAAATATCATCATATTTGCATGCGTTTTACTATACATAGCCCATATACCCAGGTATGTATGCTGTTGACGTAAGGGTGCAACTTTGTAAATGGGCTTTATCTACCAAACGGATGACCCAATCCTAACCAAAGTTAAGACTATTGCGTAAAACAGTTTTCGCTAGGATATCACGAAATTTCAAGTCGATCCAATTATCCAGTTCAGAGCTACAGCGTTTTGAAAACGCTAAACATACCAGGTATGTTGCCGTTGACATAAGGGTTAACATTCTTTTTGAAGTGCAATTCGCACTCAGAGCTTTCATTAGTAGCCTTACGCTCAGTTTCTACAAAATACTCTACCTCCCAAAAACTCCTTAATAGCTGCTCTAAAGAGCCATCAGAATCATTTTCTGAAGCACGTTTATCGACGACTGCTAAAGATACAATTTTACTAGTGGAAGGTTGTCTTCCACCACATACAATCCAGCCTAACTTTGTTTTCTGAAGGAGTGGTAAGGTTGGGCTCAATCGAATTTGGCCGACGCACATCAAATCAAAGAAGAGTCCGGCTCCAATCAAAATATCCACACGCTGAGATTTGAAGAATGTTCGGTCGGCAAGAGTTGTATTTGAAGATATATTCCAAAATGTTGCATTTAAAGAGATATTGGGTTGATGGTCAGTGATCGAAGGAATGGCAACGGCTGTGATTGAGTTATGATAACCACCATCATGAGATTGAAAACAGATATCAACAGATTGGTCAGCCACAAAATCTCTTTCACCAATTCCAGACACTTGGGTTTTTGATTTGGTTGTTTTGAGTTGTAGCTGACTAGCGACACGATTTGTTATAAAATATAATTGTGACACGTAATCAAGGATTGCTCTGAATGGAATCGGGTTTCCTGTTCTTGGTTTCAAAAACACAATTGCAGTAGCGAGAAAAATTAAATCTTCAGGCATTGCGCTTGATGTGGCAAGCTGAGCCTCCACCGAAAACTGTCTTGGGAGTAGATGCCATCGCACCTGAAGACGCACGCTCCTTTAGCTCTTTGGCAATCGCAGATTTGATCTCCGAAAAGTATTCAAAAAATTGGCATCGAGCATCACTCTCAATTTCTTCATGGTCCTCCATCTCCAATTGAGATTGCACGTCTTCGAACTGCTCTTGCAATCGATTGAGCTGCTCCAATTTGATGGAAAGCAGTAATTTATCAGATGAACGTAACACAATTTCAGTTAGTCCCTTCTGTATTAACTGCAATTGCGAGATGAACCATGCACTTTTACGCGCCAAGAACATCCGATTTTTATTAACCGTTTCCAGAACCGCTGGATTTGACACGGAATGTCGACCTTTCTTTGGTCTTGACATTGTCGTATTTGCTGTAAACTAAAAATCACAAACCGATATGGCGAACGAAAAGTACCGATATTGTCTAGTGTAGCTACAACGAAAGGTAAACTGAGAAATAGCGAGTACCGTTATGTCCGAAACCGTTTTTATTTTGCCTCTAAACTTTAGGTAATTATTTTAAGCCTTGCATTTAAATGCACACGTTTAATGAACTTATTAACCCGAATATCCGAACACTAAAACTGTGTTATAGAAAGTCACGATCACAAAGTAATAAATTAATATGACAATATAGGTAGCAGCACGATTGCAGCGAACTGAATTGACCGAACACAACTGTAGCGACACTAAACGAAGCGAGAAAGCAATATATGCTCCGGCAATGAAAGGTAAACGAAGTAAGCGAAATTGCGCTGGCAGCGGCAGCGGCAGCGGCAGCGAACAGATAATGTTTAATGTGAGAATCAAACCAAGTGTTTGAATCCCCAATTATCCCCGAAGGTCACACAAAGTCAAAAAGAAGGCGTCGGTGTATTTTCCAGCCAACCAATTTTAGCAGGAAAAGTTCCGACCAAGTAAATTCCCGTTGGAATACCCAATCCAAAAACGAATTAAACGAGAAAACGCAACCGATATCACGTCGGGGTCACCAAATGTTTATGGGAATGGTAAGCCTTTTTACCAACCGCATGACATATTCAATTTTTAAACGACCGATAATAAAAACTGCAACTACATGTGCTTAAGGTATATGATCAACTGGGGAGAATTTTATTTGCACAGTGCAAGCTATGCTAATACATCAAAAATACATATACAAAATTAAAGGAGGAGAGAGAGAGAGAGAGTTAAATTAAGAGAGTTAAACATTGTTATATTAAGAGACATTGTTATATTCCTAAAATACGAGTATTTATTACTACGAACAGTGATATTGTAGGGGTAATCTACGATGTGTAGTTAGAGTTGATTGAACATCAACTGCGTTGGCCTTGCAAGAGCGGCTTACGCATCGATTGCAGATTTCACACAACGTATGAATGCAATTATATGTTATTACATGAACCTAGTGCAAAGCGGAATGTCGCCCTCAGCAGAGTTTTTGACCGGCAGAGTGTGCCGTTGGCCAAGCTACTTGTTTGTGCTGTTCTGTGACTATGCCTAGTCCAGAGCACGAGAGAAGAAATAAGAATTCTAATGCAGGATTGCAGTTTTAGAGGTTCAGATTAATTCTGGTTTATTTGGTGGCTCGCTGGCCTTTTTATATTATTCAATTCTTATTGTTTTCTTATTCTAACTAATATAAAATGTATCTATCTTATTTACACTAGTTACAAATCATATTCCCGAAATTTGTCTCAAGTATCGGATTACCGATATTATTCATTGACGAATCATCGTCTTTGTTTATGTTAATTATTTTGAGTGCAAGTACAGGGCTAAAAGTCACTGCACTGTCTAACATGCATGCGCTGCAATATATGCAGCGTGTGTTATTTCACCCCCAAAACGCTGGTCTAGCGTATTTGGACATTGAGTGCAATTGCGCACGCTGCGCTATTGTCAGTTTGTTTGCATATGCGACTTGCTGCTGTGCTTATGACGATGTGTGGTCGTCAGTGTACACTTGTATGGTACACTACACCCTCACCCTTAAGAGAAAAATTAGGGGTGTTAGCAAATAATTTTTCTGGAAATATGGTTTGCGTTGTATTACAATTGTCTTATGTTAGATGATTTACATATTAATTGTTTCTTATTATTAATGTTACATAGTAGCGTTTTTAAAATTACAAATTATGCAGTTTACATATTTTTATGATTATTAATTACATTGTTTTGCTTATATATTGTGATATTTTAAATTATAAATTTAAATTACATTGTATGGTTTTAATTGATTATTATGTACTTTCTTAGGTGTACCATTATATTCTATTAATGAATTTACTCCTAACTTATCTAGTATTTTATATGGTCCTTTATATGGATTTACATTCTTTTTTCTGTTTTCTACTTTTAATAGAACTAAATCTCCTATTTCTACATTAAGTGTATTTGTATTAGTTTTTGAATCGGTTAGTGTACGTTTTTGTTTTGCTTTTATTAGCATTTGTTTTGCCTTTTCGTGGGCATAGCGTAATCTCGCTTTTAGCTCGTTGGCGTAATTTTCAAAGTTGTAAATTTTTGTGTTACTTTCTATTATTTCATTGGGTAAACCTGGGAGTTTCCCATATATTAATTCATATGGCGTGTAGCCCGTGTCAACATGTGGCATTGTGTTGTACGTAAAAGTGAAGTAGGGAATCCACTTATCCCATTCGTCGTCGTTTGTCGATGTCAGTAGGAATTCATTCAAGACTCTGTGGTTGCGTTCTAGTGAGCCTATCGTTTGGTGGTGGTACGGTGTCGAAAATTTCTGTTGTATTTTGAGCAGTGTACATATGTTTGCCATTAGCTCGTTTGTAAATTCTGTCCCGTTGTCAGATTTAAGAATTTTGAAGTGTCCGTATTTGAGTATAAATTGTTCAACTAATGTTTTGGCTGTTGTGAGTGCGTCTTTTGTTATCATTGGATGTGCGATTACGAACTTTGTCAGCTCGCACTGCATGGTCAGTATGTAGCGGTATTCGTTTGAAATTTTTAGTGGTCCTACGGTGTCAATTGATATGACTTCGAAACTTGTGTTAGGGGTGTCTGTTATGGTTTGTGGTTCTTTGATGTGTCTTGTTTGTTTACACTTCACGCATGTGTCACAGTTGGATACGAATTTCTTTACCATTTGGTTCATATTTTTCCAAATGTATCTTTGTTTTAATTTGAGTAGAGTTTTTCTTACTCCGGGATGTCCTGTTTTGTGGCATTCATCTATTAGTTTGTATTTTAAAATATCCTCCGTTATTCTCTTTGGAGGTATATAAATTAATATTTTTAGCTGAGGACTTTTGCTATTAATTTTTATTTTTGCGTAGGCTTCTTTAAATTCTTCTTTTGTATATATTTTGAATATTTCATCATTATTTGCAATTGCTAATTCTTTAATTTTTTCTTTCTTCGTTTTGGATATCAATTTCCTCAGAATCGAGTCTAGTCTCGCTGATTTATCATTGATTCCTGCATGCTTTATATTTTCATTTATATTTTTATTTTTAGGTCGGAGCTTCTTCAGAGTCGAATCTTGATTCGGTGAATTATCGCTTTCGCCTATGTGCACAATATCATTTTTCATATATATATTCATTTTTTCAAAGCTTTGATTTTTCTTGTCGACATTAAATTTTAATTTTTTAATATTCTTGACGTCATTTATTGATGTACATTCCCATATTTGAAGGTGATCAGTCTCCTGAGATATGCAATTTCTCAATTTCTTATTTTCATTTTTATTTGCCTCTTTATTTATTTCATTTTTATTTGCCTCTTTATTTATTTCATTTTTATTTGCCATCCCTCTCGTTATTACTAGGGTTCTTTTGGCTTTTTCATCAATTTCTTTCGGTATCATCTCTTTTAGAATGTCTGAATCGATTTGTATTCTTGACAATGCATCTGCATTTGTATTCATCTTTCCAGTTTTATATACTATGTTAAAATCATAGTCACTGAGGTCTAATCTAATTCTGGTCATTTTAGATGAAGGGTTTTTGTGAGAGAATAGCGATATCAGTGGTCGATGGTCAGTTACTACCGTGAACTTTTGACCATATAGATAGGGTTTGAAGAAGTTAATACCCCAATGTATTGCTAGTAGCTCTTTTTCTATTACTGGCTTATTCAAATCGTGTTTTTGTAATGATTTGCTAGCATATGATATTGGTAAATCTTGTCCTATTTCGCCTTGTGATAGTACGGCGCCTAATGCATAATTCGATGCATCTGTAGTTAATATGAAAGGTTTATCAAAATTTGGGTATTGCAATAGTGGTGGGTTTATTAATTTTAGTTTAAGAGTTTCAAAAGATTTTTGGCATTCATCTGTCCATACAAATTTGGCTGATTTCTTTAGTAAGGAGTTTAAACATTTTGCAATATCTGCAAATTCTGGTATAAATTTTCTATAGTAGTTGCAGAATGCAACGAATCTTCTTACTTCGTCTGCGTTTTTCGGTTGAGGGTAATTTTTTACAGTCTCGTATTTTGCTGGGTCAGTTTTAACTCCGTCTTGTGTAATCAAATGTCCTAAATATACGACTTCTGGTCTCAGAAAGTTGCATTTTGCTGCGTTTAATTTTAAGTTATGTTGTTTTAGTCTGTCTAGTACTTTGATTAAATTTTGGTTATGGTGGTTTAGACTGCATCCATAGATGATTATGTCATCTACATAAAGGAATGCTTCTGAGTCAAGTCCTGAGAGTGCTATTGTTAACATTCTCTGAAAGCTGTTGGATGAAATTTTTAGTCCGAAAGGTAGTCTTTTAAATTGATAATGTCCATTAGATGTGGAAAAAGCTGTTAATGGTCGTGATTGTTTTTCTAATTTTATTTGATGAAATGAACTGGTCATGTCTAAGGTTGAAAACCATTTTGCTCTGCCTAACTTGTCTAGAATGTCTTCTAGGCGAGTTAGCGGGAATTTATCATTTACTATTTTGTCATTCAGTTTTCTAAAATCCACTACTAGTCTCCATTTCTTTTTGTCAATAGTGTTCTTTTTAGGAACTAAAAGGAGTGGAGCATTGTATGGGCTGACTGAAGGTTCAATGATATCCTCTTGTAGCATTTTCTTTACCTGTTCATTCACAATTTCTGTGTGTGTGTGTGGCAGTCTGTAGTTTTTAATGTAAACGGGGGTGTTGTCATGTTTCGTTATGTTTTGTGTGTAAAAATTGTTTGTCGAAAGTGGTTCGTCTTCAAGATGAAAAACTTCTTGGTATTGTCTTAGGATGTTTATGAGTTGGGTTTTTGTAGTTTCGTCTGTGCAGTTAAAATTTAAAGTTTCAATGATTTTCTGTAGTCTATTTTCATTGTAATTATCTTGCGTACTGTACTTTAGTATGTCATAATTTTTTAGTGAGTCAGTTTCAAATTGTATTCCGTCTAAAATTACCTCTTTGTTTGTTGTATTTAAAATTTTTATGTGGGTTATACCACTTTTGGGTGCTATTGAGTTGCTTAGAAATATGCCTTCTTGTAATTCTTTATTTAGAATTATTTTGTCTTCATTTATGTTTAATTTTAAGGCTTGTATTATTTCTGTTCTTGCTGGTATTTTTATTGTTTGAGTATCGTGAGATTTAGTGTGCATGGGTATAATGAATGTTTGTTTGTTTACGTACGCGGAAATTGTAAACGTTTCATAATCGATTTTACATATATATTTTTCAAAAAAATCCCTACCTAGAATGCCATCTGTTTCTATTGGAAATGTTTTGTTTACTAATTGGAAAGGGTGGTTGCAAGATTCTTCTCCAATATCTAATTGTAATTCTATTTGACCTTCAGAATATACCTCTTCGTTTGTTATGCCTGTTAATTTGCATTTGTCATCAGGAAAGTATTCGTGGTTTTCTAATTTGCTGCTTATTTTGCATAATGAGATGTCGGCACCTGTGTCTATCAAAAATGTCATTTTTTGCTTTTTGTGTGTCAGCGTGACGAAATTTGTGTGGTTATCCGAGATTTTATACACATTTAATTTTGGCTGTCCAGAATGGTTATACATTCTGGGCCTTGTTCGTTTCCCGTATCGTGTATCATGTTTATGCGGCGGTTTCTGTTTGAGTTGTAATTGTTGTTGTTGTTCTGTTGTCTGCCTTGTGAGTTGTAGTTGTTGTTGTTGTTGTAGCTGTTGTTGTGTCTGAAGTTGTTATTATTTTGATTGTTGGTGTTGTTGTAGTTATTGTTTCTTTGACTGTAATTTGTATTGCTACGGTTATTGTTATTGTATTTATTTTTGTCATAGCGTGTGCTGAAATTATGTCGTGTGTTGTTTGTGTATTGTGGAGTAGGGTTGAATGAATTATATTTGCGCGGAGCGTTGAAATTGGACCTTGTACCTTGTGAGTTGAATGAATTATGTCTTACTTGCATCAGCTGTGATGTGTTCGGCATTATTCTAGATTCGCTCTCAAGTTCAAGTGCCAATTCTGTTGCTTCTGCTAGATCTTGTGGTCTTGCAGCAAAAATTGTCGCTTTGTAATTTTCATTCAGTCCTTTCTTGAAAGTGTCCAATGCTAACTTGTTGTTTGTTTTTATAATTACGTTCTTTTCTGCTTGTGTAGCTGTCTCTCCTAAAGTGTGTATGTTGATTCTGTTTAAACTTTCTATTATTGTCAGTATTTTTTCTTTGTATGAATTGATTCCTGAATTCCTTTGTTGTAGATTAGTTAGTCTGGCTTGTAGCTGTGGTATTGTTGTCGCGTCTTTGTACCTCTGTTGTAGTAGAGTGGTAAGTGTATTTAAGTCTTCTGGTTTTGTGTAACCTCCTATTGCTGTTCTTACATTGGCAGATAATTTGGCATGGTAGATATATTCTAGTAAATCTGTCTGTCCTGACTCGTTGAGTGATTTGTTTATCAGCTCAGCTGTGATTATGAAACTATCTAATTCTCTGAAGTTGCCCGTAAATGTGGGTAGAGATTTTGATGCTGTTTCTATGCTAAAAGATGCCATGTTGTCTATTGGTTCAGTCTCTTCGGTTAATTGTTGTAGTAAAATGGTTTTTATTGTGGAATAAGTATTGGCGAAGCTAATTTTTATTCCAGTTAGGTCTTTATTGTCAGTGTCGGTCTCTATTATATTATTAAATTCCTCTCTTAAAGTGTCAATTAGTCTAAGTTTTGCTGTCACTGTTTTGTTTGTATGTCTTCTGCTGGGATTTTTCCTAAGTGTTGCTAGTATGTCTTTTAAAGAATTGAATTTTAAATCCATTTAGGATTACAGCGAGAAATTTTTGTTAAGAAATTTTATTTATTTTTGTATAGGATTTGAAATTTTTATTTAGATGTTTAAATGTTTATTTAATATATTGTTTGAGTTAGACTGCTGTAATAGCGTTGCCATTAGCGTCATTCTTATATTTATGGACATATTTCTTAAAATATTTATCTACTTTGTATGCTACGATAATAATAATTAATACTAAAAATATTACTATGTATGACTCCGGGATCGATGGGTAGGTGATTTCTGTCTGTAGCTGGTTGTTGTTTATTGTAGCATCTTGGTGCTGTGGCTTACTCTTGCTTGTTCCCATTCTTTGAGCGCCTCGATCATTCGTATAGTCTCGTCTTCGACTGTGGATTGGTCTTTGTAGTCCTCTACTGTTGGAATGCCAGGTTTTCCGATCATATGCCAAGTTATTCGCATGCACGCTATCTGGTCACTTTCTTCTGTTTTTGATTTGGCGTTTGAGTTCTTCAATTTCCTCCCAGATTCGTGTGGCCTCATTCCACGGAGGTGGGTTGGTTTCGTCTCTAACGATTGAAAGTAAGTGTGCTAATTTGTGCTTCTGTTTGGTCAACAGTCCTCCTCGTTTCTTTATAGGTTTTATTGTGCACGGTGGGATTGTTGTTTTCTTTAGCTCTTTCTGGAGTATTTGGCGTCGTTGGTACTCCTTGATTGTTAGTGGAAGTGGTCCGACTTTTAGTGGAGGTTGTGCAACGTATATTGGTGCAGGAACGGTTGGCTTGCATGCAGATTGTGGCACGTATTCTTCCATGAGTTGGGTTGCTGTTTTTGTTGCTTTGTCGATCGGTTGCAGGAACGGTTGCAGGAACGGTTGCAGGATCTGTTGCAGTATCGGTTGCAGGAATTTTTGCGGGAACTGTTGCAGGATTTTTGAGCGGTGCAGGAATTTAAAGCGGTTGCAGGAACTGTTGCAGGAACGGTTGCAGGATCTGTTGCAGGAATTTTTGCAGTAATTTTTGCGGGAACTGTTGCAGGATTTTTGAGCGGTGCAGGAATTTAAAGCGGTTGCAGGAACTGTTGCAGGAACGGTTGCAGGATCTGTTGCAGGAATTTTTGCAGGAACTGTTGCAGGATTTTATAACGGTTACAGGAACGGTTGCAGGATCGCCATGTAGGGGTAATCTACGATGTGTAGTTAGAGTTGATTGAACATCAACTGCGTTGGCCTTGCAAGAGCGGCTTACGCATCGATTGCAGATTTCACACAACGTATGAATGCAATTATATGTAATATATGAACCTAGTGCAAAGCGGAATGTCGCCCTCAGCAGAGTTTTTGACCGGCAGAGTGTGCCGTTGGCCAAGCTACTTGTTTGTGCTGTTCTGTGACTATGCCTAGTCCAGAGCACGAGAGAAGAAATAAGAATTCTAATGCAGGATTGCAGTTTTAGAGGTTCAGATTAATTCTGGTTTATTTGGTGGCTCGCTGGCCTTTTTATATTATTCAATTCTTATTGTTTTCTTATTCTAACTAATATAAAATGTATCTATCTTATTTACACTAGTTACAAATCATATTCCCGAAATTTGTCTCAAGTATCGGATTACCGATATTATTCATTGACGAATCATCGTCTTTGTTTATGTTAATTATTTTGAGTGCAAGTACAGGGCTAAAAGTCACTGCACTGTCTAACATGCATGCGCTGCAATATATGCAGCGTGTGTTATTTCACCCCCAAAACGCTGGTCTAGCGTATTTGGACATTGAGTGCAATTGCGCACGCTGCGCTATTGTCAGTTTGTTTGCATATGCGACTTGCTGCTGTGCTTATGACGATGTGTGGTCGTCAGTGTACACTTGTATGGTACACTACAATATTGTACAGATGTTCGTATATACGCCAATGAGAAAAGAGTCAATAAAAGACCAAATTATAAAAAGGGGAATATATAAAAAAATATACAAAAGAAAACGAAAACGAAGTAAGAAAAAAATATATATACTAAAGAAAACGAAAACAAAGTAAGAAAAAAAAAGATATGGAAAAAAAAGAATAAAAAAAAAAAATAAGAAAGAACCCAAATAAGGCGATTTCACGAAAAACTAATACACAATATATGTATATACTATAGAGTAAAGGAGATGCACAGAACTGCTTACAGTGCAAGATAAAAATTGTAGAGATTTATTAGAAGTTGGTTGCACTAACTTCTTTTCGAAAGAGGGGAGAGATATTGTGAGTTAGAATCATTCTACCTACGAGTAGTTGACTCACAGCACCGACTCCTAACTACTATACTACACATTTGGTGTGGTTAGCTTTAATCAATTAAGTTAAGAAAGAAAGCACATATTTTTAGGGTGCAAGTATTATAAGTATCCAGAGTTTATGTAATAAAGATTATGTAAACTTTTAGGGTGTTACAGTTCCGCAATCGAGTCGACGAAAGGCATTGAAATTTAGAATGCACCGTCGACAGTTTTACAGTAGGCCAGTTGGCTTGACCAACTGACACCAATTAAGAGGTGCGGAACTGGAACACCTGAAACGTCAGTTCACAGACTGAGAGTTCTGTTTGGAAATAGTATTTAAGAACTAGTATTTTAAGAATAAATCTTCTTGTTGTGTAAAACTAAAGTGATGCAGTGCTTATTTCTAAAGAGTGAGTTTCGGTTTTCAGATACACAAGGCGCCCAGGACAAGCCACAAAAGGACGCTTCCGAGGATACCGACAAGCAGATAAGGACCCCAACATGGGCCAAACATATCCGTTTTCTACCTGGTGACCCAAAAATGTTATTTTTTCTTTTAAAAATTGACATTTCGCCCAGTTAATATCTAATCCGAATTTCTCAGCCTGTAGCAATACTCGCTGCATGTTTTCTAAACATTGATCAGCCATGTTTCCAAAAACAACAATATCATCTACGTAAATTTCCATTTCGTTTATAAGCTGCTGAAAAATATGATTTACGTAGCGTAACAATACTGCCGTCGAATTACAAAAGCCAAACGGCGCCTTATTAAATTCGAAGAGGCCCTCTTTGGTTGCAAATGCTGTCTACTTTCGGCTTCGTTCTTCGACTTCAACATGGAAAAAACCGTTTTCTAAGTCCATCACCGAAAAAAACCTTGCACTCTGCATCTTTTCAAGCACTTTATCTACTACTGGTACTGGGAATCGGTATATCAGAATAAGAGAATTTAGTTTGCGGAAGTCTACACAAAGCATGTAGCTACAGTCTTTCTTTTTCGCTAATACAACTTTACTTGCGACTTCAGAACACGACTCTCTTATGATTCCTTGCCGTAGCCATTCATCTACGAACTTCTGCTCGAATTCTTCTCGTAACACTTCGCACAACGATTCGTAGTCATAAACAGTAGTGGTTTCCAAAAATAACTTTGCGGTACCTATCATTTTATTACGAGCGTTCACATACTTTTGCCTTTGATTTAATTCATATGCTTCCGCGTTTTCTTCGAAATTGCATATCCATTGATTCACTGGAATCGAAACACCATCAAAATCAGGCAAAACTTTGGAAAATCCCAGCACCAGGGCAGCTAAGCCAGGTGCTAGGGTCGTCCCTCCGTCCGTTCGTCGGGCTGTTACAGCCAGAGCTCCGGCAACTAAGCCGACCACCTTCAGCACGGCCCCCAGCACCGACCTCCTTTCGGGTGTTCATACGCATGTATGTGCGTGTACTTGGGCGTAAAGAACCCGGAAGTCAGCCTTCAGGATTCTGCACAGGTTAGAATCTGCCGACCCTGCTTTACTGTCCGACAGAGACATGGGAGCGCTGGAATGGGCTCAGCAATATGTTTGTGCTCGTCCCCAGCAACCCAGTCGTGCGGGAACGCCCACGACTGGCTTCAAAGCCAAGACTGACTCGACCCTTTAATGAGGTGGCCAAAGAGGGCCTCATTTGGGCCATCGTTGACACTGGGACAGTGACGGTACCATTTCAACAGCAAACTGGAAAATGCTGGGGAAGGGGTCTACAGAGACGGGCCAATCCTGGCCCCTCGCCCATATGCCGGAAAGCGGGATTGTACCAGGGGCACGTAAAGCCCATCGCGTGCTCAGATGAACGCTCAGCTAATTTCTATAAGCTGGCCATCGAAATAGTAGGTGAAATCTGGCCGGGGGTTAAGATTTTAGCTGTTCCCAAATACCAGATCCTGAACCGTCAGCGTTCTAGGGCAGAGCACTCCTCGCCAGCTGAATTCATGGAGTTGCTTCGTCCCAGCATATATGACCTCCCTACGGATGATTAGAAGGTCGCTAAGATAAGCGGGCTCAAAGGCAACTCCCGCGAGATTCTCATTATTCTCAATGAGGAATCTCTCGCTCCTATCAGTGCCAACAAGGGAGTGATCAACTATGGTTTCAGTTCGATCTCACTCAAGGTCAAGTGACAATCTGGGAGCAAACCAGTCCCCTACACAGGCCGAACCCGATCTCACCTTGGATCATGGGGAGAGTTTCGTTTCGGCCTCAGAATCGGTAGGCAGCTTTTGAGGCCGAAAGGAAATTCGTCCGGTAGCAAATTCCGACGACGTTGGGGATTCTCCTTTGTCTGATGAGGAGGACGCCAACGTATCGATGATGGCCACCTCCGTAAAAGGTGAGCGTATTACAGATTAACCTCCACCATTCAATAGCTGCCTCGGCAGCCCTGATCCTCCACCAGACTCAAAAAGGAGAGGAACTCACACTGGTCCAGGATCCGTTGGTCGTAAATGTTCAAGTTCGCGGACTCAGTATCAGCGGATTCCGCACAGTATTCGTACAGGATCGAGGCAAGCCCAGAGCCTATATTCTTGTTTAAAACAACATTAAGAGGTTCAGCTATAAGGACAATATAGCCATGGTCATATCAACCAACACCATGGCTACATGGATCGTTAGCAGCCACATGGCGCACGACCACGGGCAATCGCCGCCTCCGGACATTTTAAAGCTGCTGGTCACGGGGGCAAACAGGAAGCGAAGTCCGGCCTTCACCGGGGCCGATGCCAATGCCCAACGAGCGGGTGAGTCACTTTTTGATTTTATTCTTGCCCATGACTTAGTTACTGCTAACAGGGGGAGCGAGCCAGCCTTTTTTACCTCAAAGAGAAGGGAGGTTCTCGACCTCACTTTTGGCAACAAGTACTCGCCTCATCTTCTCACGTGTTAGCGCTTCTCGCAGGAATACTCCTGCTCGGATCACTGTTAGATATGCTTTAAGATTGGGATCTCGGATCCCTTAGATTCTGCAGAGCGTAAAAAGCATATTAACAGAAAACGAACTGACTGGACAAAGTTCCAGGCCATTATGGAGTCGGGTCTGCAGTCGACTTCTCCCACTATCAACAATCACCTTGATATAGATCGAGCGGTTGAAGCTGTTACAGCACTGATTAAATTTGCTGCCAACTCATCTTGGAACGCCTCGAAGTCTAGAGGCCCAAACCCCTTTGGTGGAATTCGGAAATTTCTGAGCTACGAAAAGGATGCCGCACGCTCTTTAACAGAGCCTAATCCACCAATGACTGGTTCCCTTTCAAGGATAAACGAAGGGAACTCAAGTATACTGTTAGGAGATCCAAAAGAGCGTGATTTCTGTGGCAGCATAGAAAGCTCGTCCAAGACAAGCAGACTCCGGAGGATCCTCAATACCACTCCTCGGATTCTTGAATGTATTCAGAGATCGGACGGTTATAAAACCGACACTGAAGATGCACTACTGGAAACGCACTTTCCGGGGAATGAAATCTTTGTTGATTGCAGGTCTTCTGACGCCTATTATTCTTTAAGTCACACAACCGAGTTTCAAATGTTCCACACTCATATTCAGGCCACCACCAGATTTAAGTCTTTCAAATCACCCGTGCCTCATGGCATCATTCCCGCGGATAACGAGCACACTGCAAGTGCTGTTGCGCTCTGGCCACTGCATATTTATAATGCATGCCTCAGATGGTCGTACATTCCCAAAATCTGGATAGAAGCTCGTGTAGTATTCATCACTAAAGCGGGAAAGATGACCCATACCAAGCTTAAGGACTATAGACCAATTAGTTGGTCCTCCTTTCTTTAGAAAACGCTGGAAATAGTCCTTGATATACAAATCAGGAGCTCTATTAATTCCACGTATCATTCCAAATCACATCATGCCTACACTAAATGTAAGTCTGTGGAAACAGTGCTGCACGCGCTCCTTGAGCAAATAGAGAAGTCTCTTGCCAATAAAGAATAAACTCTTGCAGTATTTATTGATATAGAAGGGGCATTCAACAATATATGTCCCTCCGCCATACTTAAATCCCTAGAAAACCTAAACCTTAATTCTAGTCTGGTTATGTTCATAGAAGAGTTACTGAAAACACACTTCATCAGCTCCTCAATAGAAAATGTGCACGCTAAATGGACTGTCAAGAGACAAGGCGGTGGGCTCTCACCCCTCATATTGAATCCGACGGTGAATATACCACTAATGAAATTAGATCAGACCGGCTGCAATACTATAGCTTATGCGAATGACATCGCTATCTCTGTTTCCGGCAAGTATCTTTCAACACATTCAGAAAAGCTAAGCTTCAGGTTTTGTCCTACCCAAATTCAATGGGACTTCGCTTAGCCTAAGCAATAGCGTCAAGTATCTAGGTCTGGTCCTGGACCCTAAGCTCCACTGGAAAGCAAATTTAGCGGAAAGGGTTAGGAATGCCTCGTGTGCTCTCTACTGTTGTAAGAGATCCCTAGGAATAAGATGGAGCATCCAGCCTCGAATCATGTCCTGGCTCTATGCAGCGGTGGTTGAGCCTTATTTTCTCTAATGCGCTGTCTTCTGGTGGCCCGAGTTACGTATTGGAAATGAGAGAAACAAATTTGCACCATTCCACTTCACAATTCGTTTAATAATAAATTTAAATTTAAATTCACAATTATTTATATCTTAAAATATCGCTACTTTAGTAATGAATTTCATGAGAAATTAAGCAAGCATATGCAGGGTGGCCCAAATGAGACCTAGTGATGTTAAACACGTGTAACTCTTGTAATAACGGGTTTTTTTAAATGATTTATTTTAATATGTTAAATACATTTTATGGAAATTTAACGTGACTATGTGTGAAATATGACATCAGACAAATGACCACCATTTTGTTCGATACAGGCATTGGCTCTTTTTAGCGCATTTTGGATTACACGGCGTAATGTTTTTGGTTGCAGGCGCCGTATTTCGTCTCGAATATTCTGCTTGAGCTGTCCAAGTGTCTGTGGTTTGTTAACATACACTTTGTCTTTTATATATCCCCTTAAAAAAAAATCGGGCGCAGTTAAATCTGGCGCACGAGGAGGCCAAGGGAAATCTGAATTTCTTGAAATTATGCGTTCACCAAAAATTTCACGCAGCATGTCAATAGTTTGCCTAGCAGTATGCGCAGTGGCTCCATCTTGTTAACACCACAAATTAGGATGTTGCTTCACCATTGGCAGCAAAAAGTTGTCGATCATTGTTCTGTAAGAAGCCCCGGAGACCGTTTCTGGCGTTTCATCCTCATTCTCAAAGAAATATGGGCCGATGATTTTTGTGGCCATAACACCGCACCAAACAGTGCATCTGATTGGGTGTGACTGATGCTGATGTATTGCCCTTGGATTTTCGGAGCCCCACAACCTACAGTTTTGTTTATTCGCATAACCACTTAAATGGAAAAAAACGGCGATAGTTTCGCTGCGTCAGAACAATTGATCGTTGAGAAGAATAATAAAATTCGATAATTTTAATGCGTTGTTGTGGACTGTACGTATTCATTTTAAATTTCCAAGAGCTCAGTTATAATCTGCAAAATGAAAAAATAAATTTTGTTAAAAAATAAAAAAGTTAATTGTGTTTCACATCAGCTGGTCTTATTTGGGCCAGCCTGTATTTAATACGAATTCAAATTAATATGAATTTTAAGATTTTGATGTCAAGACGAAATTGACGATTTTCATCAGAATTGAATTCAACATGATTGGATGATTTTCATGGGAATTCAAGTCAACATGAATTTGAAGATTTTCATAAGAACTGAACTCAACATGATTGGATCATTTTCATGGAATTGAAGTCAACATGCATTGGATGAGAATTTTTTTTATAAGGGTTGAAGTATAATATAACTTAAATAATAGTCTTAAAGTAAATAAGAATAAGCATCTGTTCAATTATTAGAATTTGATGTCGTTGTTTGTTGCATGGCGTGCTGTACTTCCTTAGTATGTTGTACTTCTTGTTGTTGGGTTAAGTGGTTGCGTTCGTAACTCCTCCCCCTCGTAATAAAGCGACAGTGACAAGGATTGCGATGGGGCCGGAGCGACAACATGTAGCGGATGAGGGATGAATGTGAGTTTGCTTCTATTGTTTGGTTGTTTTACTGCAAGTAGAGATTATTAGAAATTTCAGAATATGTATACAAATTAAACAGTGTCATTCTGGAAGGAAAACTGTCCCTTTTTTTTTCAATCGTTCACGGTGCAGCGGACTGCTCCGTTGTTTATTAAGGCGATGTATGTTTGGTCATTCGTTGCTTCTTGGTGTATTGATAAACATACATATGTATGTTTTGATTGTGGGACATGCTTTGTCAAAGTACTGAATGTTTTGTTCATTATAAGTTATTAACAATTCTGTTATTTTATATATTTTCGTTTATAGGAAGCAGTATAATATGATATAAAAAGAATTTTCAATGAGCATATTTTGTATTTATATATTGTGTATATATTAAGTTGTGATAATAAGCTTTTAGACCAAGCAGTTCATACATTTGTTAATTTGAGTTTCTTTTCACTGGTTATTTATATAAATAGTTACGAATTTCATTCAGTTCGTTCGGATTTTGCTATTATGATTGCTTTTGCTATGTTTGAAAGACAATTGATTTAGAGGTCTATATTAGAAATTTTTTGACACATATTTTAGATGTGTGAAAATATTTCATTTTATTTTTAATTTTTATAAATTTTTTCTTTTCTTATTGAATGTTGCATATTTCTTTCATTAGTGTCTAAGTTCTCTAATTGATTACTTATGTAATCTGCGTAATTTGCCTCTTTGTTCTTCGTCATGAATTATATCGTGGTCTCCAGTCTTAGTCCCTAATTACCCCTGAATTTTCTCTTCAAGTTCTCCTAAAAGTATTTTATTTTTAATTATTTATTTTTAAATTTGATTTGATTCATATTTCTTCCTTTTCTTTATTCAAATTTTATGTAATTTCTTATCATTAGTTGTTTGTATTGTTATTTTGTTATTGTATTTAACTATATGTCTTGAGAAGTAATGTCTTGGAGTAATTTTGTTCCTTCTACATTCTTTTCTAAATATTACCTCATTATTTTCTTTATTCTCAGGCTTCAACCTTGTTTTGATTACCTTATCTAATCTTAGGCAAGTCAGTTTAAAGACTCTTTCTTTTATTGTGGGATACAGTTTCATTTGAAATTCATTTAGTTGCTTTAAATAGTCATGTTCATCGTGAATATTACTGTGTTGTTAAATTTGTATGTTTTCCCGAAAAACAATTCATAACGTGTAAGTTTGGTTGTTGAATGTATGAAATTATTGTATGTGATTAGTGTTTCGAGAAATATTTCTTCATGATCTAAGTCAAGATTATTTTCTTTTCTTGTAGTGAAAATTATTCTATATATTTCTGTATGCGTAGAATATAAGAGTTCCACCAGTGCGTTGCTACTAGTTTGCTGAAATGATGTGTAGTGTAAATCTATTTGAAATTGAGTACAAAAATCTTTGAAAATATTAGCTGTAATTCTGTCACATACTATTTTTTTCGGAATACTGTATAGGCTTATAAAATTCTTTAAAGATTTCAGAACTAGGATACTGTTTCTTGAGGGAAGGGTGTAACCGCAAGCGAATTTTGACCATTTGTCAACAACAATCAGGATTTAGTGATTGTTTATACTATAGACATCAATGTGGATAATATCTTGAGGCTTGAGAGGGGTTTCAGGTTTCTGAAACTTTGGTTTTGCTGGGTTCCTATCATATTTCAAAGTGTGGCATTTTTCACAGTTGTTGATAGTTTCATAAATTTTTTTTCATAAATGGGAAGTAATATTCTCTTTTGATTTGAAGGAATGTTTCTGTAACGCCTCTATGATTGTTTGTCTCATGATTCTTTCTTATTAATTCTAACTGTTCATCGCTTTGTGTGACATCTATTAATTTTTGTGTACAGCGTATTAAGCGTAAGAGTTTGCTATTCGCGAAGTAGTTAGAATATACTGATTGTATGATTCGAAAAGTATTATTATCAGTAAATATTGCTGATAATTTGTTTGAAGCCATATAATTTTTATAAATTTTTGTCAAGATTTCCTCATTGAATTCTCTTTCGGCGATTGTGCGGCGGTGTTTGTTCTTGAATGGAACCTCAAGGGTCATTTCTGGCGTTTTGGATGATGGTTTTAAAATTATTTGTAAGTTGAAGTCGTTTATTGGTCTTTCTGAAATAGCAATTCCGTCGTATAGATTTTCGTCAGTCGAGTGTACAGTTGTGCCAGAAGTATTGTATCTGAGCTGGATGTTCGTAATTTTTCAAAAACTAGTTGGTGAATGTTCATATGTTCCTGAAGAGAGGTTGAATAAATAATGATATCGTCAAGATATACTAGACAAATGTTTCCAATGAGTTCTCTTAATACATTATCCATTACTCTTTGGAAAGTCGGTGGGTCGTTTTCAAGACCGAATGGCATTCAAATATACTCATAATGTCCTCCTTCGACAGTGAATGCTGTATTTGATGTGTCTTTATGATGCATTTCGATTTGATGAATCCCGCTGGATAAATCTAGTGTAGAGAATACATACACTTTCCTAATTGGTCTAAAATTTCGTTAATATTTGGTAATGGGTAACGGTCAGATATTGTTTTTTCGTTTAATTTTATTTAATTTAATTTTAATTTATTTTTTAATTTTATGTAATCTATTACCAGTCACCATTTTTGTTTACCGCTGGCGTCTTGTTTTTTTGGTACTATCCACACTGAAAAACTCCAAGAAGAGTAACTTTGACGAATTATACCCTGATCTAGCATGTTTGAAATTTGATTTCGTAACTCCTCTTTGTGGACGTACGGGTATCGATTTAGTATAAATATACCTATTTATTTAGTATAAATATAACTATTTATTATTTTAGTATAAAAATACCTATATACCTATCTGTAGAGGATATTTTATGTTTAACTTCGTTTGTAAAACTGAGAGACATAACTTCTTTAAAAAATACGTCATCGTATTCTTTGCAAAGTTTCAGAAGAGTGCTCTTTTCTTCTGTATTCAAATTGTTTGTTCGCAGAAATTTAGTTACATTTGTGTTTGTCATTGTATTTGTGGATTCATTTTCAAAACTCTTGATTTGAATATAATCTGAGGGCTTATATTGATTAACTTTTATGAGTTTTTTGAGAAATAGAATTTGTTCTACATTTGAGTTGTTAATTATTTCCATTAGGCTGAACCAATCTTGTGACTTGTAAATACCATCGGGAACATAAAAATGAGGATTCAGTTTTGTAGTTTTCAGATATATATCTCCGGTGCGTACATCCATTGTCAGTTTAATTATTGATTTTGAATTTGGAGGTATTAAGTGCTTGCCAGATGTAAGGTTTGGCTTAAACTGTAAAGGTATAACTGCGTTCCTTGTATTAAGAGTTTTATTAGCCAAGTCAATTTTTGCTTCTAATTGCGTTAAAGAGTCTAGGCCTGGGAGGCCGATAAAGTAGTTACGGAATTTAAAGATATAAAAATTAAGTTGTCCGATTTCATTAAATTCAATGAATGTAGGTAGTATAATCTGTTTATTCAATTCATATCTCTTTAGTAGTCGAAAAACTGACTTGCCTAAGAATAGATAAAGTAAACAAAACACGGTTGGAGCCTCAGAATAAAGAAAATAATGAGGTAATATTTAGAAAAGAATGTAGAAGGAACAAAATTACTCCACGATTCGCAAGACATATAGTTAAAGACAATAATAAAATAACAATACAAATAACTAATGATAAGAAATTACATAAAATTAGAATAAAGAAAAGGAAGAAATATGAATCAAATCAAGTTTAAAAATATATAATTAAAAATAAAATACTTTTAGGAGAACTTAAAAATTCAGGGGTAATTAGGGACTAAGACTGGAGACCACGATATAATTCATAACGAAGAACAAAGAGGCAATTTACGCAGATTACATAAGTAATTAATTAGAGAACTTAGACACTAATGAAAGAAATATGCAACATTCAATAAAAAAAGAAAAAATTTATAAAAATTAAAAATAAAATGAAATATTTTCACACATCTAAAATATGTGTCAAAAAATTTCTAATATAGACCTTTAAATCAATTGTCTTTCAAACATAGCAAAAGCAATCATAATAGCAAAATCCGAACGAACTAAATGAAATTCGTAACTATTTATATAAATAACCAGTGAAAAGAAACTCAAATTAACAAATGTATGAACTGCTTGGTCTAAAAGCTTATTATCACAACTTAATATATACACAATATATAAATACAAAATATGCTCATTGAAAATTCTCTTTATATCATATTATAATGCTTCCTATAAACGAAAATATATAAAATAACAGAATTATTAATAACTTATAATGAACAAAACATTCAGTACTTTGACAAAGCATGTCCCACAATCAAAACATACATATGTATGTTTATCAATACACCAAGAAGCAACGAATGACCAAACATACATCGCCTTAATAAACAACGGAGCATATATATTATATATATATATATATATATATATATATATATATATATATATATATATATATATATATATATATATATATATATATATATATATATATATATATATATATATATATATATATATATATATATATATATATATATATATATATATATATATATATATATATATATATATATATATATATATATATATATATATATATATATATATATATATATATATATATATATATATATATATATATATATATATATATATATATATATATATATATATATATATATATATATATATATATATATATATATATATATATATATATATATATATATATATATATATATATATATATATATATATATGTATATATACTCGTATATATATTTTTTTTTATTATCCTTATTATTTTCTATTTATTATTATAATTCTTATTTTATTTATATATATATATATATATATATATATATTTTTTTTTTTTTTGTATTATCTGTGGAAAGAGTGCTGCACGCGCTCATTGAGCAAATAGAGAAGTCTCTTCCCAATAAAGAATATACTCTTGCAGTATTTATTGATATAGAAGGGGCATTCAAAAATATGTAACTCCGCCATACTTAAATCTCTAGAAAACCCAAACCTTAATCCTAGTCTGGTTATGTTCATAGGACAGTTATTGAAAACACGCGTCATCAGCTCCTCAATAGGAAATGTGCATGCTAAAAGGACGGTCAAGAGAGATACGCCACAAGGCGGTGTGCCCACAAGCCCACAATTTTATGAGCTCAACAATGTAAATTAGGAATATAAGAAAAGAATATCTATATACAAATAAGTTGTCCTATGTTCGTGATTTTATAACTCGAGAACCACTAAACCGATTTTCAAACGAGTGCATGCGTTGGAAAGGTCTACTTTCACTGATGGTTTATAAAAAAAAACATCGAAAATTTTCTACGAATATGCGTTATTCGCACACTTTTATGATGGTGTGTTTTCCCCATATAAAATGTTTTTTTTTTGTTCTTAAGAGAATTACATTTTGTCAGTATAAGGCTCTGCTTGCTCGCGTCGTTTGACTTATTTAATTTCTGTCTGTTTATTGATTGTCATTTAAGTGTGCAGTGTGAGCATTGACATTTTTTAATTATTGATTTGTAATCTTTCAGTTAAAATTAAAATCTTTTGCATCAAAAAAAAAATTTAAAAATTTAATCAACTATGCCGAGACGAAACCGTTCACAAATTGGCCGACGAACACGCCACAGCAGTCAAATACGTTTAAATAGATCTAATCAGGATGAATAAGAGCGATTAGAAAGTAAGGAATTAGCAAGGCAACGAATGGCACGATCAAGATCAAATCAAAATCAAGAACAAAGAGAAGAACGTATTGAAAGTGTGAGAGTTAGAAACAGAAGAGATCGTGAACGTAACACTGAACGTGACAATCAAAACAGGCAACAACGGAGGTGTAGCCATTCAATTGGAAATTTGGATCGTGCAGTTTTTAATTATGATCATAACATTGATTATGCTTCGCATCCATCTATTCAAATTAGCAAAATGGATAAAGTTTATAATAAATGCAATGCATTTAAATTTAAAAATGAAACCGATGGAATGTGTTGTGCTAGCGGAAAAGTTAAATTAACACCATTAACTCCACCACCTGAGCCATTATTCTCTTTGGTTGGTGGCAGAACCAATCAGTCAAAATATTTCTTGAAATTCATTCAGTCGTAAAATTGTTGCTTTCAAATGACATCATTTGGAGCATAACACATTGTTCGTGATAGATTTATGCCAACTTTTAAGGTAAATAATGTGGTTTTCAATTCATATATTAATATATGTTTTGATTTATACGAAAATTCTAGCCAAATTTATACGAAAATTCTAACCAATCTGTTAAATATTAATTAAAGATTCAGGGTCAGGTGTACCATAAAATTGGTTCATTATTGCCATTCGACAACCAAAAGTATCGCTTTCTACAAATTTATTTCATGGGAAATGGAGATGAAGAAGTTGATCAGCGTTATTCAATAAATCCGAAATTAAGCAAACCAATTATTCGTGAACTACAAATATTATTACATGAACATAATGAATTGGTTAGAATGTTTCAATCACAAATTGATAATGTGCCTGCTGACAATTATGGAATAAAAATAAATGCGGAAAAAAGGCCAGCTGGCCACCATGTAGGAAGATTAAATGCACCAAGATTTTAAGATGAAGTAGCGATTGTCATGGCTGGAGAAGAATTCCATAGGCGTGATATTATTTTGCAACGTAGAAATGACCAGTTGGAAAATGTTAGTGAAACACACCGTTCTTATGATTCGTTGCAATATCCGCTGATTTTTTTGGCAAGGTGAAGATGGGTACCATTTCCATTTAAGAATGATTAATCACTCAACCGGTGCGTACAAAATTTTAAGGAATGAAATTAAAATATAATTGATTAATGGAATTTATTTTTATTTCTTTTTATGGCAGGTGCGGTAACTGATAAAAAGGTTAGCGCTATGAATTATTACGCGTATCGATTAATGGTTCGACAAAATGAATACAATCACATTTTGCATTGCCGTAAGCTTTTTCATCAGTACATTGTTGATATGTATGCAAAAATTGAAACTGAACGTTTAAATTACATCAAATATAACCAAGCAAAACTACGTTCAGAAGAATACATTCATTTGCGTGATGCTATTAACAATGATCTGGATCCTAATGATATTGGCAATATGGTGATTTTACCATCGTCATATGTTGGTGGACCACGACATATGCATGAATACGCGCAAGATGCAATGTGTTATGTGCGTCATTATGGAAGACCTGATTTATTTATAACTTTCACGTGCAATCCGCAATGGACAGAAAATAAAGAACATTTATTTGAAGGTCAAGGGCCAACAGACCGACATGATATAACTGCATGTGTATTTAAGCAAAAGATGAAATCATTAATGGACATGTTGATAAAATTAAAAATATTTGGTGAAGTACGTTGCTGTATTCGATTGAATGGCAAAAGAGAGGACTACCACACGCTCACATTTTAATTTGGATGGTTGACAAAATAACACCAGAACAAATTGATAGCGTTATATCAGCAGAAATTCCTGATCCTGAAATTGATCCTGAATTGCATGAAATTGTTACCAAAAACATGATTCATGGACCATGCGGTAGTTTCAATATGAATTCAGTATGTATGCAAGATGGAAAGTTTACAAAAAGTTATCCACAAGCAATAGTTTCTGAAACCATTAATGAAAATGATGGGTATCCAAAATATCGTCGACGATCAACACAAAATAATGGTAGATCAATAACTGTCAAAGTGGGAACACAAGTAATCGAGGTCGACAATCGTTGCATTGTCCCATATTCACCAATTTTATCAAAAACTTTTAAGGCTCACTTTAACGTTGAATACTGCAATTCAGTAAAAGCGATCAAATATATTCGTAAATATATCACGAAAGTTAGTGATATGGCTGCTTTCGGTGTTGTTGAAAATGATGAAATAAAACATTACCGAACTGGCCGATACATCAGCAGTAATGAAGCAGTATGGCGTATATTCTCTTTTGCAATACATGAAAGATACCCGACGGTTCAACAATTAGCTGTTCATTTGGAAAATGGTCAGCGTATTTGTTTTAAAGAACAAAATGCAGCACAAAGAGCAATTGCGCCACCAAATACAACTTTGACCGCATTTTTTAAATTGTGCCAAGAAGATTCATTTGCAAGAACATTGCTTTATGCTCAGGCTCAATCATATTATACTTGAAATGCATAAAAAAAGGAATTTCAACGTCGAAAGCAAGGCAAACCTGTTCAAGGTCATCCAAATGTGTTTGAAACTGATGCTTTAGGTCGAATTTACACAATTCACCCAAATTGTGATGAGTGTTTTTATTTGCGTTTGCTTTTGATAAATGTTCATGGTCCAACATCATTTAATTATTTGAGAACTCTTGATGGACAATAATGCGCTACTTACCGTGAAGCATGTTAAAAACTAGGATTGCTTCAGCACGATACACATTGGGAAAATACATTAACTGATGCATCGGTATCAGCATATCAACAACAAATTAGAATTTTATTTTCTATCATTATCTCAACGTGCAATCCGGCTAATCCATCTGATTTATGGATGAAATTTCGTGATTACATGACGGAAGATATTTTACATCGAATAAACACCTTAAATATTAATGCTCAATTGAATTATACAGAGGAAATGTATAATGAGGCATTGATATTGATTGAGGATATGTGTTTAGGAATGGCGAGTAAAGCTTTGGCTCAGTTAGGAATGCCATCACCAAATCGTTCAAGAAATGATATTTTTAATCAAGATTTGCTTCGAGAACAGAATTACGATCCAAATGTGCTGACAAATTATGTTCAAGAAAATATTCCTAAATTAAATCAACAGCAAAAATTAGCTTATGAAAAAATTATGCAAGAAATTGATTATGGTAATGGTGGGATGTACTTTTTGGATGCACCTGGTGGTACTGGCAACACTTTTTCGATAACTTTAATTTTAGCAACTGTAGGAGCACGTGGTAGTATTACTTTGGCACTTGGATCTTCTGGAATTGCGGCCACTTTATTGGATGGTGGTAGGACAGCGCATTCATAACGACGATAAATGAACAACCATCATGCAATTTATCAAAAACCTCTGGCATGGCTAGAATTTTGAAACAATTTGATATTTTGTTGTGGGATGAATGCACAATGGCACACAAAAAATCAATTGAATCTTTAGATCGAACATTGAGAGATTTCCGTGGAAAACAAAATTTATTTGGTGGTGCTTTAATATTGTTAGCAGGAGACTTTAGACAAACACTACCTGTTATCTCAAAATCAACACCAGCTGATGAAATAAATGCGTGTTTGAAGCTATCAAATCTATGGAGATACGTTAAAACGTGAAGACTCACCACCAATGTTCGTATGCAATTGCAAAGTGATCAATCAGCTGCAACATTTTCAAAGCAATTGCTTTTAATGGGTGATGGTAAAATGCCAATTGATAATGATGATTTCATTACAATTCCGAGAGATTTTTGCATATCACACAATCTAAAGAAGAACTAATTGAAAAAGTCTTCCCAAATATAGAACAGCAATACAAAAATCATGCTTTGTTGAGTGAAAGAGCTATATTGGCAGGAAAAAATACGGATATCAATGATTTGAATTTCATCATTCAATCTCAAATAGATGGTGCATTGATCACATATAAATCTGTTGATACTGTGAAGAATCAAGAAGACGTCGTACATTACCCAACTGAATTTTTGAATTCTCTTGATTTGCCTGGAATGCCACCGCATAATTTACAATTGAAAATCGGATCTACAATCATTATGCTTCGTAATATAAACTTGCGGTCAAAAAATTAATTAATTATATAATTGAAGCAACAATTTTAAATGGGAAATTCAAAGGCGAAGATGTTTTAATACCACGCATCCCAATGATTCCCACTGATATGCCATTTCAATTTCAACGATTACAGTTTCACGTTCGTTTGGCTTTTGCAATGACTATTAATAAAGCTCAAGGCCAGTCGTTGCAAGTTTGCGGAATAAATTTAGAATTTCCTGTATTTTCACACGGTCAACTTTATGTTGCATGTTCATGTGTTGGGAAGCCGTCGTCTTTATTCGTTTACCACCAAGCTCTGCAATAAATTTTTTTCTTTTTGATGTTCTCACTTTAAAAAATGTATATTATTTTGCACTTCTCTTTCAGGAAAATGTCTATTCTTTCCAGAAAATTTAATTTTTAATACAAAGACGTAAACGTATTGTCCAGCAACGCGGGCATATATATATATATATATATATATATATATATATATATAGATATATATATATATATATATATATATATATATATATATATATATATATATATATATATATATAAACATATATTTCCCAAATTTTGTTCAAAAGTACCCCAGAACCCCAGGCTACTGCACGAATTCATCAATAACGTTGAGGAGTTTCTCTTTTATATTGGGGGCACGGGTGATTCGTCATATGGATAGATTTTATTGCGGGCTATTCGAAATAAAATGAGGGGCAAGCAAATGTAGTTTTAAATATGTACGGAACACCTCTTGTCTGGGATGATATCAAAAATAATCTAATACTTCACTACTCTGATAAGAGGACTGAAACTTCTCTTATCAGAGATTTGCATGACGTTCGGCAACACAATAAAGATGTCGAAATATTTTTTATTGAAATAATTGAGATACAATCTACTCTTTATAACAATATTCTGATCCACGAAAAAGATTTAAAAGTAATTACAGCAAAAAAAGACCTTTATGCTGAGATGTGTCTCAACGCATTCTTGTGTAATTTAAGGGAACCATTAGGTTCAAGTATAAAAGCGATGATGCCCGATTCATTAGCTACTGCTTTATCTTACTGCATCCAAGAACAGAATATTTATTATATGCGAGTAGACACAAGTAGATATAAAATGTATTAAAATCCAAATAATCAACAATTCTTACACAATTTTAATAACAGAACATACTCTAATCAGTTTAGAACTAATTACAAGCATCAGGGGTCATTAACAAGTCCGCCATATTCATACACAAATCCACAGAATTACAATAATAAACCGTATAATAAGGGCTTCACCCAAAATCCAAATCCATTTTGGAAGGACTTCACCCAAAATAGTTGGCAACAATTAAACAACTCCCACCTGATGCAACCCATGGATGCAAGTTCAGGGAACACAAACTTAAGGAATCCAACTTCATCGTACAGAAACTTCAACAATACCCAGAGTATGCGTACTCAATCCAACAGGACTTCAAATTTCAAAACTGAAGAAATGAACAATATTAACCACACTAATAACTTTAGAAGATTGCCCCAAATAATACATACCAACAGCAACTAGACTAGTATCAAGATTACGCAATTTAGGATTGAAACAATATAGAGGACTCACAAAATTTTCATCTACATGCCTCAGCCACCCAACCCGATACTTAGATGTTAATAAACATGGCATAGAATTAATATATATTAATATATCGTTTCCGTTCGGTAGACCACTGAAATTTTTAGTAAACACTCGTTCATAAGTCCCAAATTTACTAACCATACTGACGAAATCAATTGCAAATCTACAACAATTGTCACAATACTAAACAGATATGGACTGAATAAACCTACATTCATTGAATTTAACGAAATCGGACAACTTAATTTTTATATCTTTAAATTCCGTACCTACTTTAACGGCCTCCCAGGCCTAGACTCTTTAACGCAATTAGAAGCAAAAATTGATTTGGCTAATAAAACTCTTAATACAAGGAACGCAGTTATACCTTTACAGCTTAAGCCAAACCTTACATCTGGCAAGCACTTAATACCTCCAAATTCAAAATCAATAATTAAACTGCCAATGGATGTACGCACCGGAGATATATATCTGAAAACTACAAAACTGAATCGTCATTTTTATATTCCCGATGGTATTTACAAGTCACAAGATTGGTTCAGCCTAATGGAAATAATTAACAACTCAAATGTAGAACAAATTCTATTTCTCAAAAAACTCATAAAAGTTAATCAATATAAGCCCTCAGATTATATTGAAATCAATAGTTTTGAAAATGAATCCACAAATACAACGACAAACACAAATGTAACTAAATTTCTGCGAACAAACCATTTGAATACAGAAGAAAAGAGCACTCTTCTGAAACTTTGCAAAAAATACGATGACGGATTTTTTAAAGAAGTTATGTCTCTCAATTTTACAAACGAAGTTAAACACAAAATATCCACTACAGATGATATACCTATTTATACTAAATCGATACCCGTACGTCCACAAAGAGGAGTTACAAAATCAATTTTCAAACATGCTAGATCAAGTATAATTCGTCAAAGTTACTCTCCTTGGAGTTGTCCAGTGTGGATAGTACCAAAAAAACAAGACGCCAGTGGTAAACAAAAATGGTGACTGGTAATAGATTACATAAAATTAATCGAAAAAACAATATCTGACCGTTACCCATTACCAAATATTAACGAAATTTTAGACAAATTAGGAAAGTGTATGTATTCTCTACACTAGATTTATCCAGCGGGTTTCATCAAATCGAAATGCATCATAAACACCCATCAAAAACTGCCTTCACTGTCGAAGGAGGACATTATTAGTATATTTGAATGCCATTCGGTCTTAAAAACGACCCATAGACTTTCCAAAGAGTAATGGATAATGTATTAAGAGAACTCATTGGAAATATTTGTCTAGTATATCTTGACGATATCATTATTTATTCAACCTCTCTTCAGGAACACATGAACAGTCACCAACTAGTTTTTGAAAAATTACGAACATCCAACTCAGATTCAATACTTCTGGCACAACTGTACACTCGACTGACGAAAATCTATACGACGGAATTGCTATTTCAGAAAGACCAATAAACGACTTCAACTTACAAATAATTTTAGAAACATCATCCGAAACGCCAGAAATGACCATTGAGGTTCCATTCAAGAACAAACACCGCCGCACAATCGCCGAAAGAGAATTTAATGAGGAAATCTTGACAAAAATTTATAAAAATTATATGGCTTCAAACAAATTATCAGCAATATTTACTGATAATAATACTTTTCGAATCATACAATCAGTATATTCTAACTACTTCGCGAATAGCAAACTCTTACGCTTAAGACGCTGTACACAAAAATTAATAGATGTCACACAAAGCGATGAACAGGAAGTGTTCGCGCTGGAGCCCTCCTGACAATGGCTGCTGCCTGCTCACTGTCACCATGCGACTCTGAGCGGGACTCAGTGAGGAGAGAATTCCCCTCATTGGGTCCCGCCAAAGTCGTGCGGCAGGCCGCAGCCATCTTTATTTTTGCCATACGAAAGTGCCGACTCAGGCAGAGGAGGAGAGTCGGTCGGCAATACTGCGTGCCGAGGGCAGTTGTTTTGTAGCTCGCAACCAAGAAGGTTGCTGAACATCCACTAAGCTTACGTTGTAATCACGTAGAAACAAACTATAATTAATAATAAAAATTAATAATAAACTATTATAACCAATAATTTTGCTGCAATTATAATAAAGAAGATAAGGCGAAGAACGCACCTACCATTCCAAGCATTATTAAATTCAACAGGAATTCAATCATTAAACATGGAATCAGAAAGTTACTTGGCTCTACGAAACATGGTCCTTCGAGCCGGATCACATCTGCGTCCGGTAAGTCTATAATTTTTATATTATATATCGTAGAGTCTTGAATATTTTTGTCATTTTTAATTTTGAATGCATATTTTTTGAATTGCTTTTTTTATCGCGTAATTCGGTTGGGTACGGTCGTCGCGGTAAACGGTACATTTCCGTATCGTCACTCGTGTGAGTGTGTGTGTGTGTGGATTCTTGCACAGCAGCAGGTACTGGAATTTACATTTTTTTAAATAAATTGTCACCACGGCCGCTGCGTAATTCGGTTCGCAGTTTGCAACTCAAAGCGCTGCCGACGCCGGTTACCATAAGCTGTGTACAGCTGCTTGTGCGCAAGTTTTTTCACTGCCGCAATTGGTACCTTTTGCATGTGCATGCTATTGCCATTGCCGCTATCCGCTATTCCGTTGTGAATTCGGTGCCCTAGTTTTGCGAGTTGTTTTGTTCGTTGATACGATTTAAGGCGGGTGTCACACTCACAACTCTTGTGGGTCAGCTGTTTGGGTTATCCGTATTGCGTGCGTATAGCGCCGCGTCGAAGTAGTGTCGGATTGCAAGTAAGTACTAGGAGCATATTGTTTTTGCTTCTCATTGGCGTGGGGGTCTGCAGCTCACTGCGCTGCCACGAGCCTTTACTGTACGTTGTGTACCGTTGTTGGTGAACCGGTAACTTACACCGTTGCCGATAGTTTTCCGTACTAACGGGTCAACAACTGTTAACGTGGTGGATGATCGACATTTTCGACACGAGTGCGGTGTAATTAGGTTCGCAGTCCGCAGCTCACAGCGCTGCCGACGCCTTTTTAGAGCAAACCGTGTGCTAGCGGTGCTTGAATATCCCCATATTACTACGCTAAAAAATACGTATACTCTTTGATCTCCTTACATCACAGTTTTCGCAGCTCAAAGCGCTGCCAACTTTTTCTTTCTTTTTGTTTTTGATATTACCCTGTATCGATGTACCCACGAGCGACGCAAGGTCCGGGTCACATACAGCAGCTCATTGCGCTGCGTAGGGTATTTCAAGTGGGGGTTGTACTTAAATTTTTTCGATTGTAGTTGCTCAGTGCTGTCGTCACTGCCTGGGCTTCACGTAGTTCATTCCTACTGGGGATTGTCTTTTACGTTGTGTGGACCCTTCAGTGATAATAAGGCGGGTGTTATATCGGTCACGTCAGCGGGTCAACTGTGTACACATATAGCTGGGTAACTGGGTGTATCGACGTGAGGGTGTAGTGTTTTCCCGTGTTTGGTTGCGTTTTGCCATCATTGAGCTGCGTTCTCAGATCAAGCGGTCTGCAACTATGCTTACTCCGCTGATAGATGCGGCTGATAGCCTGACCGCGTTTGTTATTGAGTTCGAGCGAAACTCTTCCGCTTCTCAAAACCTTGAGTATCTTCGCCTTGATCTGGCTGAACTGGCAGACTTATGGCAGGCGTTGAAGGAGGCGAAGGCTGCAGCGGTCATTGAAGCGAATTTAGACGAAAAATGCATAGCCTTTAAAGAATCCATACGGCAACGATTCGCAGCAAGTTTTGCCATGTCCGCGTAAACAGGGTCATGCTCGGATCAGTGGTATAATGCAATCCCTGACCGTCTCTCCAGCGGTGCCTTCCGAGGCGTCTGCGGAGCTGTCTTCTCAATCCCATAGTATCCCGGTGCCTCCTTGTGATATTGAGATTTTCCGGGGGGAGTACTCCAAGTGGATCACCTTCCGCGATATGTTCACGGCGCTGTTCCTTCGGAACGCTCGGCTATCTAACATCGAGCGGCTGTACCACCTGAGGGCAAAGACTAGGGGGGAGGCGCGAGAAATCGTGGACCAATGCCAATTGACCAATAGCGGTTTTGATCAGGCGTGGGCGAGGCTTACTGTCCGGTACGAAAATCGGCGCAAGCTCATTAATTTTCAGCCGAAGTCCCTATTCACGATGCGTACCATAGGTAAAGAAAGTGGGTCGGAGCTAAAGAGGCTGCAGCGGGAAGTTAGCAACTGTATTATGGCGTTGCAGGAGCTGTCGGTGGATGTAGGCTGTTGGGATCCAATTTTTATATACTTGAGTTCCATTCGGTTGCCGGAGAGGACCCTTTCTCTTTGGGAGCAATCCCTTGCAGATCATGCGGATATTCCGACTTGGGTGGCGATGGAGGAGTTCCTCTCGAAACGGTTCCAAACTTTGGAGGCGGTCTCTGATGTCTGCCAGACGGATCACGCACGGGAGCCTGCGGGGAGTCGCTCAACACCACTCCGTAATAGCCACGTGCAGGCTCATCAGGCAAGGGTCAATCCGGAAGGGTGTAAGATATGTACACTACTAGGCCATCGGGTCTTCCACTGCTCTACTTTCATCAACGCTGATGTATCAGAGCGATGGTGATGGGTAAATCGCTTCTACTTGTGCGTGAATTGTTTGAAGGGGGATCATCGTGTGTCAAATTGCACGAGTAAATACCTATGTTTTACATGTCAAGAGCGGCACCATACTCTGCTGCACCGTGAGCCGCTCCCGAACCGGATCATAAGAGCCCCACCACGCACGACGCCGCCTCGAGGCAGACGATCATCCAACGGACGCAACGCGGTCACCACGTTGGCTCAACCTGCTATACCATCCTTCGCCCATGCTGCACCGGTGGTACCCGCTATAGTCTAGGGACGATCCGGTCCATATCGAGCTCGAGGTCGGCTACCCAAACGTGTGCTTTTAGGTAACCCAAACGTGTGCTTTTAGGTACCGGGCATTGATCGACCCTGGGTCGGAAGGGTCTTTTATCTCAGATCAGCTCCAACGACGCCGGCGACTCCCTACGCGTACCGTGCAATCCCAAGTGTCCGGGGTAAGCAATGTGGTGGCAGCTAACGTGACAAAAGCGTGCGATTTAATGTTAGGGTCACCTCTCGACTGTACTGTGCGGCTCCCGATGTCAGCATTAGTACTGCCCACCTTAACCAGCGAATTACCCCGACTAGGGGTATCAACGCAACAATATGCCCAATTGGCCGGCTTAAAACTGGCTGATCCAAGCCTTTCAAAATCTTCACAAGTTGACATTTTGATAGGGGGTGATTTATACCCGATGGTGTTGCTTGATGGGTTGAAGCGTGACGTTATTGGGTCATTAATTGCACAGCAAACTGTATTTGGGTTGATCCTCACAGGACCCATGCCTGAGAGCTCGACACAGACATTCTGTGCCAGGGTACAAATTGAGACCTGCCACCCGGTCGAAGAGCTCTTGCAGAGATTCTGGGAGGTGGAGGAACCACCTAGGGAGAAACGGTTGTCGCCCGGTGACCAGGCTTGCCTGGATTTGTATTCCCGGACCACTTTCAGAGAATCTTCTGGGCGGTATGTAGTAGAAGTACCGTTCAAACCAAGGCACCTGCCTGAGGAGTCACTTGGGCTTCTCGGCACATTGCGTTAACTCAGTTCGAGCGCAATGAAAGCAGGTTACTTCGTAACCCTGAGCAGAAAAACCAGTATGACTCAGTGGTACAGGAGTATTTGACTCTTGATCATATGGTCCAAGTCCCGCCTCCACTTTCAGGTGCTCTTGCTCACTATTATTTGCCTCATCATGCGGTAATGAAACCCGAGAGTGCGTCCACCAAGTTGTGAGTGGTGTTCAATGCGTCTCAAGCAACCACCAGCACCCTCAGCTTGAATGATGTCTTATATACGGGTCCCACCTTGCAGGCTGACTTGACACAACTTATCGTGCGATGGCGAATGTTTCAGTTCGTCTTTAATGGGGATCTGCAAAAGATGTATCGGCAGATTAGAGTAGCTCCAAAGAACACCCCGTACCAGCGAATTATTTTTAGGGCCTCTCCTGCAGCGGCAGTCTCCGACTACGAGTTACAAACGGTTACCTTCGGAGTCAACTGTGCACCCTACTTAGCGATTAGGACATTAGAACAGCTCGCGACGGATGTCGAAGAGGACCTACCCCTAGCAGCCCAGGTATTGCGTGAATGTATGTATGTGGACGACGCCTTGGTCGGCACACGTGATGTGCACGTAGCGATACAGACTCGAGATGAGTTGATCCGTGCACTCGACTCTGCCGGCTTTTCCATGCAAAAATGGACAGCTAATACGGAAGCCATTCTCTCTTCGTTGCCTCCGGACCACCTGCTCCGAGAGGACTTTCTGAAGCTGGATGAAGCTAGTTTAACTAAGACATTAGGAATCCGGTGGAACGCAAAGACTGATCATTTCTGTTTTCACCTTCCGCGAATTTGGTTCGACCCACGAGCCACCAAACGCAAGGTGCTATCGATTATAGCTCAACTGTTTGATCCAGCCGGATGGCTGGCACCTGTTATGATCGTGGCCAAGATCTTGATGCAACAGATTTGGGGGGGCAAAGCTGACTGGGACGAATCGCTGACCCTCGCCTCATCCAGTCGTTGGAGGGAATTTTTAGGGGCATATGACGACATCTCGCAGATTCGAATTCCGCGTTGGGTGGGGTCTGCACCGGATGTAGATATCCAGTTCCATGCGTTTTGCGATGCTTCGCAAGCGGCATACGCCGCCGCGCTGTATGTGCGATGCCAGTGCGGCGATACTGTCACGTCCCACTTATTAGTGGCTAAGTCGCGGGTAGCACCTCTTAAGACGTTGTCCCTACCTCGCTTAGAACTCTGTGGCGCGGTATTGTTATCCGAGTTGGTGGCGGCACTGCAGACAAGGGTGGGAGTCATCTCCGGCAACTTGTTTTGTTGGACGGATTCGACCATAGTTTCGGCTTGTCTCCAGAAATCCCCGCATACATGGAAAACCTTCGTAGCTAATCGGGTTACCACCATTTCAAGTAAAGTAGGTGTGGAATGCTGGAGACATGTCAGGTCTGCAGACAATCCGGCTGATCTGGCCAGTCGGGGGGTAACTCCAGCAGCGCTTGTTCACAACCATTTATGGTGGAGCGGTCCGGAATGACTTACCCACGACTCAAATTCCTGGCCTCAGCCTTCGAAAATCGCTAGCCCGGACGCTCTGGAGGAACAGCGCAACGTTGCTACGCATACAATCCAGGTCAAACAGCATGATGACTTGATGCTGCGTTTCTCATCGTTGCCGCGAGCACTGCGGGTTGTGTGCTATATCCAGCGCTTTTCTAAATACGCTATGCGGAAGTTGCGTGACCACGCCCCACCCCCGGGGTCGCCTATCACGACTGCAGAGATTGTTGCCGCTACACTTCTCGTAACGACCATAACGCAGCAGATGTACTACCCCGAGGAGTATGGATGCTTGCAGAACGGGCAAACCATTTCCAATTCGAGTTCTCTGCTCACCTTGAACCCCTTCCTTCATTCAGATGGGTCGATTCGAGTGAACGAACGCCTAGCGCATTCCACTCAGATCCCGTTCTCCGAACGACACCCACAAATTTTTCCGTACCACGGACAGTTTACACGACTGCTCGTTGAGTTCACCCATCAAATCTCGTTGGATGGGGGAAATCAGCTTATGCTTCGGCTCCTTCGAACTCAATATTGGGTTCCACGCGCAAAGGTTTTAGTCAAGGGTACCATTTTACGGTGTAAAACTTGCCTGGTAGAAAAGAAACGTAGATTGAGCCAGATCATGGCGCCTTTGTACCCTGTCGCCCTTTCGCCACCGCGGGGGTTGATTTTGCGGGTCCTTTTGAAATTAAAACGTTTCAAGGGCGGGGTATAAAATGACAAAAGGCTACGTGTGCATCTTTGTGTGTTTCGCCACCAAGGCCACCCATTTAGAAGCTACCACGGATTTAACTACCCAGGCCTTTTTAGCCGCCCTGTCTAGATGCATTGGGCGACGGGGGTGCCCAGCTAACATTTATTCCGACAATGGAAAGAATATTGTGGGAGCAGAGAAGATAGTGCGCATGGAGTTCGCACGTGTGATTCGAGAAGCTAAGGACCAGGCAACCACGTAGCATTGGTTTCACCAATTGAAATGACATTTTATTCCTCCAAACGCTCCCCATATGGGAGGACTGTGGGAAGCCGCAGTAAAAAGCTTCAAACATTATTTCAAACGAATGGGTGGGCAGATCCGGTATACATATGAGGAGTTGGCAACGGTATTAGCCCGCGTCGGGGCATGTCTGAATTCTCGACCGATTAGCGCACTCAGTGACGATCCCGACGACCTCCAACCACTTACCCCAGGGCACTTTCTAGTAGGGGGACCACTTCTTGCACCAGCCGTCTCGGAGGCGACCACCCCTTTTCTTTCCATTCTTAATCGATGGCGTAGGCTTCAAGTTCTCTCCCAACAGTTCTCAGTACGTTGGAAATATGAGTATCTTTTGGAGTGCCAGCGCAGGACAAAGTGGAAGAACATCCAGGAAAATGCAGCTAACGGAGATCTGGTGGTACTGCAGGATGACCACGTTCCACCCAACGAATGGCGATTGGGAAGGATCACTGAGGTCTACCCGGACTCAGACGGTAGAGTGCGACTCGCGAAAGTGCGGACAGCACGCGGAATCGTTACAAGACCCGTCACCAAGATGGTTCTACTCCCTCGAGCGGGAGTGCAGGCTGAGTAATCCCGGCATCCAGTCTTATGGCCGTTTCCGTAGCTAGTCCCATTCTTTGTAGCCTCTAGTTTGTAGCCTTTCCTTTTTGTATATATACCTCGGTTCTTCCATGGAATCCTTAGCCTTCCTCGTAGAACGGTAGCAGTAGATCTCGCCTGGCTATGCCACGGGATATAATTGTAGTACTCTACGTAGTCTTGAAGCCGTTACTTCTCCTACTATTAGCATTCTAACTTTATTATTAGCCTTCTCGTAAGCCCAGGACTTATTATAAAATTTGATTTTCCACAGACCTTCCCATCGTGCCGAGCTGACTGGCGTGGAAGGCGTTATATCGGGCCGTGCCTCGCGTGTACTCCGAGGGTACAGTTGGTGGTCCCTGCCCCCGTGATGCTACATTGGTCGACAACGTCTGACAATCTGGGGGCAGCGGCGCCGTCTCGCGCCCACGATGTCACGACAGCATCCAGCACCACAGCGACAGTTACGCCATCGCGCACCCGAGCCCGGTCTGCACCACCTGCAGCGCGTTCTTTATCGACGGGGCCGAGGAGCGTCCGCCGCCTTCCCAATCAGGGGTCCACGCCAGGGAGCGTTGCACCACGTGCTTCACGTCCGATGTCCCGCGCCCCAGTGGTGGCTGCGACATCCCGCGCCCCAGTGGTGGCTGCGGCATCTCCAACAACATCCTCAGCAAAGGCAGTCTTGCACCCGGAAGCGGCTCCACAACGCCCGTGCGAGATGTGTAAGCGCTGGGGGCACACCATCGCAGTATGCCGGGCGTTCCTGCAACTATCATCGCGGCGCAGGAGAGAGGCGGTCGCGAGCCGGAAATTTTGCTTCGTGTGCCTGGGGGTGAAACACTTCACCCACAGCTGCGAACAGCCGGGGTGCTCCCGGTGCCACCGGTGACATCACCACCTCTTACACTGAGGGGTGCATCAGGATGGTAGCCGGCGGGAATAGGTCGTCATCTCTCTTGCAATACTGCAAGGGGGCGGCATGTTCGCGCCGGAGCCCTCCTGACAATGGCTGCTGCCTGCTCACAGTCACCATGCGACTCTGAGCGGGACTCAGTGCGGAGAGAATTCCCCTCATTGGGTCCCGCCAAAGTCATGCGGCAGGCCGCAGCCATCTTTATTTTTGCCATACGAAAGTGCCGACTCAGGCAGAGGAGGAGAGTCGGTCGGCAATACTGCGTGCCGAGGGCAGTTGTTTAGTAGCTCGCAACCAAGAAGGTTGCTGAACATCCACTAAGCTTACGTTGTAATCACGTAGAAACAAACTATAATTAATAATAAAAATAAAGTGTCGCATTAAAAACGAAAACTATTATAACCAATAATTTTGCTGCAATTATAATAAAGAAGATAAGGCGAAGAACGCACCTACCATTCCAAGCATTATTAAATTCAACAGGAATTCAATCATTAAACATTCAATCATTAAACATGGAATCAGAATTAATAAGAAAGAATCATGTACAATACACATCATTTGAGCAAACTAGTAGCAACGCACTGGTGGAACCCTTATTTTCCACGCTTACAGAAATATATAAAATAATTTTCACTACAAGAAAAGAAAATAATCTTGATTTAGATCATGAAGAAATATTGCTCGAAACACTAATCACGTACAATAATTATGATATCTTGGTTCTCGGGAAAACATACAAATTTAACAACACAGTAATATTTCACAATGAACATGACTATTTAAAGCAACTAAATGAATTTCAAATGAAACTGTATCCCACAATAAAAGAAAAACTCGAAAAACTAACTTGCGTAAGAATAGATAAGGTAAACAAAACACGATTGGAGCCTGAGAATAAAGAAAATAATGAGGTAATATTTAGAAAAGAATGTAGAAGGAACAAAATTACTCCACGATTCTCAAGACATATAGTTAAAGACAATAACAAAATAACAATACAAACAACTAATGATAAGAAATTACAATAAAGAAAAGGAAGGAAATTAGAATAAAGAAAAGGAAGAAAGATGAATCAAATCAATTTAAAATATATAATTAAAAATAAAATACTTTTAGAAGAACTTGAAGAGAAAATTCAGGGATAATTAGGGACTAAGACTGGAGACCATGATATAATTCATAACAAAGAACAAAGAGGCAAGCACATTACATAAGTAATCAAATAGAAAATTTAGACACTAATGAAAGAAATATGCAACATTTAATTAAAAAATGAAAAAAATAATAAAAATTAAAAAAAAAATGAAATATTTTCAGACATCTAATATATTTATCAAAAAATTTCTAATATAGACCTTTAAATCAATTGCCTTTTAAACATAGCAAAAGCAATCATAATAGTAAAATCCGAACGAACTGAATGAAATTCGTAACTATTTATATAAATAACCAGTGAAAAGAAACTCAAATTAACAAATGTATGAACTGCTTGGTCTAAAAGCTTATTATCACAACTTAATATATACACAATATATAAATACAAAATATGCTCATTGAAAATTCTTTTTATATCATATTATACTGCTTCCTATAAACGAAAATATATAAAATAACAGAATTGTTAATAACTTATAATGAACAAAACATTCAGTACTTTGACAAAGCATGTCCCACAATCAAAACATACATATGTATGTTTATCAATACACCAAGAAGCAACGAATGACCAAACATATATCGCCTTAATAAACAACGGAGCAGTCCACTGCATCGTGAACGATTTAAAAAAAAAATGGGACAGTTTTCCTACCAGAATGACACTGTTTAATTTGTATACATATTCTGAAATTTCTAATAATCTCTACTTGCAGTAAAACAACCAAACAATAGAAACAAACTCACATACATCCTTCATCCGCTACATGTTGTCGCTCCGGTCCCCTCGCAATCCTTGTCGCTGTCGCTTTAATACGACGGGGAGGAATTACGAACGCAACCACTTAACCCAACAACAAGAAGTACAACATACTAAGGAAGTACAGCACGCCATCCAACAAACAACGACATCAAATTCTAATCATTGAACAGACGCTAATTCTTATTTACTTTAAGACTATTATTTAAGTTATATTATACTTCAATCCTTATAAAAACATTCTCATCCAATACATGTTGACTTCAATTCCATGAAAATGATCCAAGCATATTGAGTTCAGTTCTTATGAAAATCTTCAAAGTCATGTTGACTTGAATTCCCATGAAAATCATCCAATCATGTTGAATTCAATTCTGATGAAAATCGTCAAATTCGTGTTCACATCAAAATCTTAAAATTCATATTAATTTGAATTCGCATTAAATAATTGCTTGCTTCATTTCTCATGAAATTCATTACTAAAGTAGCGATATTTTAAGATATAAATAATTGTGAATTTAAATTTAAATTTATTATTAAACGAATTGTGAAGTGGAATGGTGCAAATTTGTTTCTCTCATTTCCAATACGTAACTCGGGCCACCAGAAGACAGCGCATTACAGAAAATAAGGCTCAACCACCGCTGCATAGAGCCAGGACATGATTCGAGGCTGGATGCTCCATCTTATTCCTAGGGATCTCTTACAACAGTAGAGAGCACACGAGGCTTTCCGTATCCTCTCCACTAAATTTGGTTTCCAGTGGAGCTTAGGGTCCAGGACCAGACCTAGATACTTGACGCTATTGCTTAGGCGAAGCGAAGTCCAATTGAATTTGGGTAGGACAAAACCTGTAGCTTAGCTTTTCTGAATGTGTTGAAAGATACTTGCCGATAAGCTATAGTGTTGCAGCCGGTCTGATCTAATTTCATTAGTGGTATGTTCACCGTCAGATTCCATATGAGGGGTGAAGGCACACCGCCTTGTGGCCTACCTCTCTTGACAGTCCATTTAGCATGCACATTTCCTATTGAGGAGCTGATGACGCGTGTTTTCCATAACTGTGGCGGAGTTACATATTTTTGAATGTCCCTTCTATATCAATAAATACTGCAAGAGTATATTCTTTATTGGCAAGAGACTTCTCTATTTGCTCAATGAGCGCGTGCAGCACTCTTTCTACAGACTTACAGACTTTAGTGTAGGCATGTTGTTAATTGGAATGGTACGTGGAATTAATAGAGCTGTATATCAAGGACCATTTCCAGCGTTTTCTAAAGAAAGGAGGACAGACTAATTGGTCTGTAGTCCTTAAGCTTGCTATGGGTCGCCTTTCCCCGCTGTAGGGAAGAATACTACACGAGCTCCGGGACCAGTGTGAGTTCCTCTCCTTTTTGAGTCAGGTGGAGGATCAGGGCTGCCGAGACAGCTATTGAATGGTGAAGGTTAATATGTAATACCCTCACCATTTTCGGAGGTGGCCATAATCGTTACGTTGGCGTCTTCCTCTTCAAAAAGAGGAGATTCGCTACCGGTCGTTTGCGGAAGCTGCCTACCGATTCTGAGGCTGAAAAGAAACTCCCCTCCATCATCGAAGGTGAGATCGGGGTCGGCCTGTGTGGGGGCTGGTTTGCTCCCAGATTGTCGCTTGACCTTGAGTGAGATCGAACTAAAACATAGTTGATCACTCCCTTGTTGGCATTGAGAGGAGCGAGAGATATACCGTACCATATCGTATGTATATATATATGTATACATATCCATATATATACATATGCATATACATATACGCATACAATATATAAGTTAATTTATTTTACATTGGAAATACTTAAAAATATATTTTTTTTAGAGCTTGCGCTCTTTATTTATCAAACTCAAACTTAGAACTGCCCTTAACAATTTTTATATTTTATTACTACACCTAAAGCTCCTCTGCCGTGCTGTGTTGTTTTTGTTGCAATTCTGCTGCTATTGTTGTCGACTGCAGTTCTTTAGAACGATGTCTGGAAAAACGTCAGCAATTATTGTAGAGCGGATGAGCGTGTAGTTTTGGGGAATGTTATTTACGTTAACTTATATATACATATACATTAGACCTGGCGCAGCTAATATGGAGTTTTCTTATTTTTTGGAATTTTGAATGTGGTTAGCGATCAAAATATGCGATTTGATGCCAAAATTGATGTAGCAAATTTTCAGGCTGATCGGATGGTGCCAACCCGTGCCATAATGAGGTCAAAGGTCAAACTTTTGAAAAGCCAGCAAAATACTCTTTTTTGCATTTTTTCAATTTTTTTAATTAGAAATACTATGAATAAAACTACTATAAATTAGAACATCATTTATAACTTGTAAATTACTTATTATTTGTATTAACGCTGTAGTTTACAATATCACCAGAATCAAATACTTTTATATTCTAATTTTTAATTGAGCTCTAAGTTGCAAAAATGTATGGTGTTTCGGCTATTATAGTAAGACAAAAATATTTATAGAAATTAAAAAATGCTAACAATATTGTTACGAATTTTCTACTAATTCGTTCACCTACGCGTTATTTTATTCCATAACAATAAAATAGAGTTCTTCTAAATTACAATAATAACGACGTATGTTCTTTATTACACTTAGTACTCAAACTGTTATAAACACAATTATTTGACAATCAACACTTAAACAATCGATCTCGCGTTGCTTACTTCTTGGCGTTCGTAACTTGACAAACTCGAGTACAACGCAAACCGCTGTATTTATATCTGTCACTAGTGTGATATTGACATCTATTTCTCGAATATTCGAGTATATTCTTGTGGTGGTTCCTACCTGGTGTCATCTCCATCTATTTCTCGAATCTTCGACCATACTTTTCGTGGTGAATTTTAGAAACATACCTCAGTGTCATCTCAATCCTGCTGTGTTTATGGCTGTCATCTCCATCATCATCTGTCTTATCAACATGTTGATTTACATAGAATTTTCGTAACAATATTTATACCAACACCTATTACTGAAAAAACGGTAAAATTTTTTGTTCGTTGCTGTTTTTAAACTCCCTTAAAATTTCTACGCTTTGAGCTATTGACAACTGCATATTTGTCTAAAAGTACCGTTTTTCCAGCTCTGCTACTGAGGACATAGCACTGCTGTTGATATGAATATGTAAAGTTTTGTCATTGCAAATTTGAATATAGTTGAGAGAGGTTTAACTTATTGTAAAATAAAATACTTTGTTAATTTTCGCAATTCAATGGCTCAGAAGACAAATTCATCGTTAAAACGGCTTCGATCTGGTGACACAAATGTTTACTTGATTGGTAAATGTGAACCTAAAATAGTTGGTGTGAAATTGCCATCAAAACAGCAAGTGCTTAATTTTTTTTTTTTATAATGTACGTTGTGAAAATAAAACAGTTAAAGAAAGTGCAAGATTGGTGTTAGATGAAATATTGCCTTTTTGGGAAAAAGCTAGAATCCCAACGCCAGATCAAAGAACATGTTCTGCAAAAGTCATTAAACTTTACGAAGAGTGGAGAACAGTCCAAAAAGTATGTAAATCTCCGTTCCCGAGCCATCGCAAAAAAGAAAATGACTTTTAGGAAAATTTAAACAATTTATTTGACATTGCCCACGTTGACACTCTCTAGCTCATCAGTATTCAGGAAGATAGAGACTTCTTAACGAAGCAGCGAGAAAATGGGCGTGTTGGTAGCATGACTTGTGTCGACCAAAATGTCACATATAAAGAAAAAAGAAAGGCACAAAGATTGGAAGATGACAAACGTCGAAAAGAAAATTATGAAGAGAAAAAAGGCACTTTATTGGAACGCAAACTGGAACGCAGCTTATTGTGGTTACCATGTCGGCACCATATTGCAGAAATTTTCTTAAGAGCTGTATTTGAGATTAATTTCGGAAAATCAAGTGGCCCAGAGGTGGCAATTTTTGAACGTTTTGCACGGGAATGGAGCACACTTTATTCAAAGGGATACAGCACTTGTATGCAGGATGAACAAGTTTTGAGTGTCATATCTGTCGAGGAACGCGTAACAAGCAAGCACTTCTGTCTTGAATATTTAGCGAAAGTCCACATTCGACATGATTATAGAGAACTCCTACAACTTGCATTTATTTTTCTTGGTGGTAGCATTCCCAATTTCATATTTCGTGCATCTGGAGCGACGTCTCATGCGAGATTCATGTCCAAGGTCATCTATTGTCTAAAAATGTATATTTTTCACGCACACTTAAAAATTTCTGCGAGTCAGTTAAATGGAATTCGTAATATGTGCATTTACCGCAAATGCAGTTGAAGCGCCAAATAGAGATATGCAACTGATAAAGGGGATTATTGGCTATTTCGATAAAAAAATATCTACAGTGCAATTGGAAAAAATTCGAAACCATCTATGGTATATATCAGAAGAAGCAGTTGCACTTGCCTTTTTTGATCCACATGTAGACACAGAAATAAAGAAAAAGATGGTTTTGGCGTTGCAAATAGAATCCGATAAGGACAATCACATCTGCGATGATGTTGATATTTTCCCTTCTAAAAAGTGTGTGCAAGCGTTGATGAATTACAATTATTCACATCCAAGAATTTAAGCTCTTTTGTAACTACAAAAACAAAAAATTTTTTTCTCGTTTGGAAATTCCTATGGATTTTTTACGCTTTGATCCGTCAAATTGGCCTAAGAGCGAAGCATTTTGTAAAGGGGAACAGATCGTCAAATGCATTACTGTTGTGAATGATGCCGCCGAAAGAAAAGTCAAACTAATAACGGACTTTAACAGATGCTTAACACACAACGAAGACGATAAACAGTACTTGTTAAACATTGTAGAGGGCTACCGTAAGGACTTCCCATACTATACAAAATCTTCATTGACTTAAAATAAAATTAATTTAAGCCTATTAAATAAAAATTAAAGAAAAAACTTATTTATATAGTATTTCTTATTAAAAAATTGTTAAATTGCAAAAAAAGTATATTTTGGTGATTTTTGAAAATTTTGATCTTTGACCTCATTATGGCACCCTCCGATCAGCCCGAAAATTTGCTACATCAATTTTGGTAGCAAATCGCATATTTTGATCGCTACCCACATTCAAGTTTCAAAAAAAAAATTTTAACGCCAGGTCTAATATACATATACATGTATATATACATATACATATACATATAAATATACATATACACATACATTTATATATACATATCCATATACATATACATACGAGGGCGGATTGATATTGAAGCTACCTAAGTAGGAAAAATATATATTCTTTTTTCAAAAACCATTTATTTCTCAACATAGTCTCCTTTTACTTCGACACACTTAGGAAGACGATATTCCAACTTTTTATACCATCTGAATACTACGATTTGGGGAACCCCTCAAAATACGCGTAATCACTTATTCGTTTGAGATGAATTTTTTTCCTGCGGGCCATTTTTTCAAGTTTGGAAACAGGAAAAAGTCACTAGGAGCTAACTCTGGACTATATGGTGGATGATTAACCAATTCGAAGTGTATTTCACGTAATTTTAGCATGGTATCTAATGCTGTGTGTTCCGGTGCGTTGTCTTGAAGAAAGAGCATTTTTTCTTCTTTAAATGTGGTCGTTTTTCCTTGATTGCATCAATCAATTGATTCAATAATGCACGATAATACTTTCCTGTGATTGTGGATCCTTTTTCAAGATAATCGATGAGCAATATTCCGTGTGCATCCCAAAATACAGTGGCCATGTTGAACGAATATTTTAAATACAGCATTGTATTTGATAGCAACCTATTATTGCAACTATGTACTTACCATATGAATGCAACATTATTATAATGACAACTGTCAAAATAAACGTCCTCTTCCGTTTGTGTACTTTAACATAATTAGACGCGTTTTATTTCATTGCGCTACAAATTTAATCCAGGTTCAACAGGTTATGGGCCTATACATTATTATTTAAAGTGCAAGTTTTCTTTAACGTATTCATCATGAGCTCCAGCAGTTTATCGTTTCCATTTGAAAAGTTGCGCGGAAGGGAGAATTTCGACGTGTGGAATCAGCAGGCCAAAGCCTATTTGGTAATAAAAGGACTATGGAAAGTGGTGGAATGTGCCTTGGATGCAGATGCTACTACAGGTTGAAAAGAGTCTGGCTGCCACGCGTCTGCAGAAATTTATTTAATGGTAGATCCAAGCAATTTTGGACTTATTGTTGAAAAGAATTCGGCAAAGGAGGCATGTGACAGCTTGATGGAGGCGTATGAGGACAAAGGACTAACTAGGAAGGTTGAGCTGCTGTAAAACCTTGTTCAACTAAAGTTGTCGGACTTTCCTTCAATGCAGGAATATATCAACGCTATGGTGCTTACGTCTTAAAGGTGAAAACTGCAGGGCTTGCGCTGGAAGAGGAGCTCATTGCGTCTTTGTTATTGGCCGGGTTGCCAAACGATTTTAGGCCGCTGGTGTTAGCTGTGGAGAACTGAAAAAAGTGCTAACTGTGGACTCTATTAAATCGTTGTTGTTGCAAGACACAAAATTTGACGGAAGGAGCAAAGATGAATTGGCCTAATATTCAGGTGTGGTTAACAACATACACAACAAGCAAAAAAAGAAAACGTTTCGATGTCACTATTGTAAAAAACCCGGACATTTCGCTAAAAATTGTCACAATAAGTCAAATAGGGATAATAATCATGTTCTGATGGCAACCCTATGCACAAACGTCAAAAGTGCCAACGATTGGCATATTGATTCAGGGGCCACAAATCATATGACACATTGTGACGAACACCTACAAAACAAAATGCCAATAACAAACAAAGTAATAACTATTGCTGACAATAGCAAATTAAATGTGGCAAGTGTTGGTGAAATAAACTTTGTTAGCAGCAGCATTGGCAAAACTATTAAGGTGAAAAATGTGGAATATGTGCAGGATTTATGCACACATCTTTTGTCGGTGAGCCAAATGGCGACAAATGGCAAAAAAATTGGTTTCCAGGACAAATACTGTAAAATATTTGATCGATGCAACAGGCTGCTTGCGTCTGCGGATTTAGTTGATGGCCTGTACAAACTAAATTGCAAAGAAAGCTGTGGAAATGATGGCGGTGCGTTTGCAGCTGCAAATTACAACTTGTGGCATAGAAGACTTGGACATGTGAGTAGCAAATTGATGTCTGCGACGGGAAATGCATGTGGTAAGAATTTTAAACCTGATGCCAATGTTAAGTGTGTTGTGTGTATTAAAGGCAAACAAGCCCGAGTGCCATTTAAACACAGTGCAAACACAGCTGAAAGTGTTTTGGATGTTGTGCATAGTGATGTTATGGGTCCGTTCAAAGTGGCGTCATTTTCTGGTGCACTGTACATACTGACATTCGTCGATGATTATACACGGAAGGTGTTTGCAATACCATCAAATCAAAATCTGATGTATTCGATGAATTTGTAAAATTTAAAAACTTTGTTGAAAATCAGTGCTCTAAACATATTAAAATATTGCGGACAGACAATGGAACAGAGTACATAAACAAACGTTTTGAAGAATATATTGCAAAATGTGGCATTTTACATCAAACCACAGCTCCATACACCCCTGAACAGAGCGGCGTGGCAGAACGAATGAATCGCACTCTGATAGAACGCGTTCGTTGTATGCTACTAGATGCTAAACTGGATCATAAATATTGGGCAGAAGCGGTAAATACGGCAGCGTATGTGTTAAATCGAATCAGAAGAAAACCAAATCTGGCAAGCCCTGAGGAACTTTGGTCCGTCAAGAAACCTGATCTGAAATGTCTACGAGTTTTTGGTTGCAGAGCGCTAGCCCATATACCAAAATAAAAACGCTCAAGCAAATTGGCAACAAAATAAGTTATGTGTATACTTGTTGGCTACAGTGATCAAAGCAAGGCATATCGCTTATTTAACCCGGTTACAAAATCAATTGTAATCAGCTGCGACGTAGTTTTTCTGGAAAAAGAAACATCAATATCATCACCTGAAACAAATGTAATATCAAATTCTTGGCAAAAATCAATTAACAGCGATGCCGATTCAGAGGAGGAACCTGGAATTAATGAATCGTCAACGGGGTCCGTGGAAGAAGCTACAGCAGGTGACGAAAATGCAGGGGCGAACGGTGATGCGACTTTAACAGACGACAGCAGCCATGATGAGGCCGAAGACGCTAACGATGAAACATATGTGCCGGAGGAAGATGTCAGCTTAGCCAATTCACAGGTACGTAGATCAGAACGTATTAATAATCAGTTGCAAAGTTCCCATAATTTTTGCGCGATGAGTTACATACTTAAAGATCCTGAAACAGTTGATGAAGCTTTATGCAGTGAAAGCGCCGATGAATGGGAAGAGCGCTATGGAGAGTGAAATGGCTTCACACATTGCCAACGAGACTTGGGAACTCAAGATGCTAACCCCTGGAAAAAAGGCCATTAAATGCAAATGGGTCTTTAAAACTAAACTCAACGCTGACGGTGAACCAACTAGACACAAGGCAAGACTAGTTGTCAAGGGGTTTAGTCAGCAAAGGGGAATAGATTACGAGGAGACATTCGCAACAGTCGTACGATATACGTCACTTCGACTCCTTCTGGCCTTATCTGCTAAATATGATTGGGTCATACATCAAATGGATGCTGTCACCGCTTTTTTAAATGGAAGCCTTAAGGAGGCTATCTACATGTCTCAACCCGTTGGCTTCGACGATCATTCCGGAAGGGTCTGTAAGCTAAAGAAGTCAATATACGGCTTAAAGCAATCTAGTCGAGTTTGGAATGAGAAGCTTAACTCCGTGCTGCTGAGTTTTGGACTGCATAGAAGCGAAGTCGACCAATGTATCTACCATGATGGAACTGGCGACGAATTGTTAGTTGTGGCTATATATGTGGACGACGTGCTAATCTTCTGCAAACATCTCAACAAAATTAAGAAAGTAAAGGCAAGTCTGATGAAACCGTTTAAAATGACAGACGTGGGCGAAATTACTTCTGTCCTGGGCATGCGAGTCACGCGGAGCGCTGAAGGCATCAAAATTGATCAGTCGATTTATTAAAACGTTTTGGCATGGACACGTGCCACCCTATATCCACACCAATGGATACAAATCAGAAGCTTACAACCAACATGTGCCCGAAGACTGAAGCGGAGCGAGCGGAAATGGCTAAGGTGCCATATATGCAAGCAGTGGAGTGTCTCTTCTATGCTGCCCAAATCACACGGCCTGACATTTGCTTTGCGGTTAATATGCTTAGCCGGTTTTCTAATAATCCTGGCAAGGCGCACTGGACTGCACTCAAACGTGTCTTGATGTACTTACAAGGCACTAAAGATAAATGTTTGTTTTTAAAAAAAAACTCCGATGAAATCACTGGTTTCTGCGATGCGGACTGGGCTGCTGAAGCGGAGCGAGCGGAAATGGCTAAGGTGCCATATATGCAAGCAGTGGAGTGTCTCTTCTATGCTGCCCAAATCACACGGCCTGACATTTGCTTTGCGGTTAATATGCTTAGCCGGTTTTCTAATAATCCTGGCAAGGCGCACTGGACTGCACTCAAACGTGTCTTGATGTACTTACAAGGCACTAAAGATAAATGTTTGTTTTTAAAAAAAAACTCCGATGAAATCACTGGTTTCTGCGATGCGGACTGGGCTGCTGATATCGACAGCAGACGTTCTATCACTGGATATATATTCATGTTCCAAGGGGGAGCAATCTCATAGTCAACCAAAAGGCAACATACTGTACCGCTCTCGTCAACAGTCTGTTCCATTCAGGAATCCGTCTGGCTGAAGCGACTACTCACCGAGCTACAACCAAGCGCACTGAAGACCATGGCCATATTTTGCGACAACAAAAGCGCAATGTGCATAGCGATCAACAACTCTTATTCAGCGCGTACAAAACATGTGGACATCAAAGCGAAGTTCATTCAGGAGAAGATCACGAACGGTGAAATCACATTGAAGTACATTAACTCTGACAACATGTTAGCAGATGCCTTAACGAAAGCCGTAAGTGCTCCAAAAATAAACTCATTTTTAAATGGAGTTGGCTTAATACAGATTTGAATATTCCTTTATTTCAATTGAATTTTGAATATTGAATTAACGTAAACTATACTTTGAATGTATTGTGATATTGAATTAACGTAAGTTTTACTTTTACTGAATTGATTGTGAATTGAAATCTAAGCATCAATTTATTTTACGCATACAATATAAAATATTCCGGAAGGGTGTTGAACGCATATTTTAATACAGCATTGTATTTGACTGCAACTTATTATTGCAACTATGTACTTACCATATGAATGCAACATTATTATACTGACAACTGTCAAAACAAACTTCCTCTTCCGTTTTTGTACTTTAACATAATTAGACGCGTTTTATTTCATTGCGCTACAAATTTAATCCAGGTTCAACAGGCCATAGCCTTGCCAGCTTATTTCACTACCTTCGCCTTCTTCGGAGCACTTCCACCAGCTTCCACGCATTGTTTCGATTGATTTTTGGTTTCAGGTGTGTAGTGGTGGACCCACGTTTCATCAATAGTTATTAATCGACGCCAAAAATCAACAGGATTACCCTTTATCATGTCCAAACACCGCTGTGAAGTGGTCTGTCGAACTCGTTTTTGTTCGACACTGAGCAATCGCGGCACCCATCTTGCCTATAGCATTTTCATATGCAAATGTTCATGCAAAATGTTGAACACACGTTCATATGATATGTTTACCATTTCAACAATCTCACCCAACTTAACGAACATAACGATATCGAGGATTTTCTTGATATTTTCTTCAGTAACCACCTCTTTTGGACTTCCTGTTGATGGTATTGTTGCAGTGCTTGTTCGGCCGCGTTTAAATTCAGCAATCCAATATTTTACCATGTAATCTGACGGAGCAGACTCACCGTAATGTTTATCGAGCTTTTCTTTTGTCTCTTTCGCCGTTTTCCCTTTCAAATAATAGTATTTAATCACTCCACGAAATTCGCTTTTTTCCATTTTTCCATAAACTAATCGATGAATTTGGGTGAAATTTTAACAGCTGACGTTTGACAGATCGCAATTTCTGAAAAAAAGGTTTTGTGTTTGTGCTGCCATCTAGCGCTAGGTAGCTTCAATATCAATCCGCCCTCGTATGCATATGCTTTTACATATACAAGTTAACACGCCAGCTTTCACGCATACCTGTTCAAATTATGCTGACACTGCTTCTGGTAATTTGCGCGTGCACACGAGCAGCCGGTGCAATACTGCATCGTGGGAGCATTGCACCGCTAGATGGGGATAATTGCGGCGTCTGCGGGCCATTATGATAATCAGGGAAGCAAGGAAGCTTTAGAGTTAAGTAAATTAATTTTGTAACTTCACTTCTGGTTGGACAGCGAAGCATATCATGTAATAAACCGTTTATAATCCAAAAATATGTTTTTCATTAATTTTAGCTACCAAAGGGCCAAGTTGCCTGGCCGCACCTTTAATTTTTTGGTGCTCCCTGAGGGGAACACCATAACTGGCGCCCGAGCAGGGACCCGCTAAAAATGCGGGTTCAATACGAAGGATGCAGCTAAAAACCAAAATCATTCGGTGACTTGCGGACAAAATTTTTTTTTTCAAGTATGAAAATACAAGTGATTTCCTGCATTAAAATTTAAAACATCCTGCGAGTCCTACGGGGTAGCTCCATGATGTAATAAGAATAATAAATGAAAAAATTATAATAAAATAAATTCCTATGTCTACATCCTGAGATTCCTATGGGACCCTCCAGGATATAACAAATAAGAAGATCTGTGACCCCGAAGATGCTCAGACTATTGTAAAAACAAAACAGTCCTTATGTTTTCATCTTGCGATATAATGAAAATGTGCATCAATTCACCAGAGATATTTTTGCGCAATAAAAAACAAAAATAAAACAACCCACTATGCGAACATCCCATGGTTTCAAATGAACGATTGAAACGTTGGAAATAAAGCAATAATACGGCGATCACTTGCAATAAAATCAAATGGAAAAAGCTGCGAATCTGAACATCCAGACCCTCCAGCAAATCAGTTGTTTGCAAGTCACCACCAAAATGGCTAACAGGACTGTGATCCAGCAACAGCTGCCACATAATGCTCTTGGTACGCCCTACCTGGGTGCATATTGTGTTATCGTTCACATGAGAACACGGTAACAATTCCTTGACTACGGCAGCAATATTGTAGCGTTCACATGGGAACACGCTGGAGGTTGCAATTGATCCAGATACTGTTGTGAAGTAAGTTGTGCCTTAGTAGGTTGCCCTCAATCTGATTGCAGGCGACTAAAAAGGATAACGCGACCCTTCCTGGTAAGAATCAATTAAAGACGAGTGTGATTCGGGATACCCATGTGGTCCATGTCGCCGTTACCATAAAAACACGTTAAAGATTCCGAAAACTAATCAATTCCTTTTCTTCCCTTACATATATAAACCGAGGAAATAATGCTAGTAGTGTATCTATTTTTTATTTAAAAAAAAGCAAAGTAAAAATTTGACAAAAATTGTCATCTGTGCCAATGTCAAAAATTACTGTAAAAGAGGTAATTGTGAATAAAATTAAATTCAAAGTAAAAACTGACAAAAATTGTCATCTGTGCCAAAGTCAAAAATTATTGAAAAATAAGTAATGGTGAATAAAATTAAATTCAAAGCAAAAATTTACAAAAATTGTCATCTGCGCCAAAGTCAAAAATTACTGAAAAATAGGTAATTGTGAATAAAATTAAATTCAAATTTTCCTATTGACAAAAATTGTCAATTGGAAAAACTTGTCATCTGTGTTAAAATTCAAAATTACTGAATTATAAAAAAATTGTGCAAAAAATTAAATAAAAAAATTGTTAATTGCTGAGATAAAAAAGGGAGAGAGGAAAATGTGCAGTACCTATCTGGAATCCAGTACATTTCCAGGTGAGTTGAGTTTTGTGGTTTGTTTTTAAATTGGAAACTTTCGCGAATAAAATGACAGAATTGACAGGGGCAATAAATCCCCTCACGAAGAAATTAGGAAACTAGATTCGCGATTGAATGTAATGGAGCGCCAAAAGGGGGCCTCAGACAACGAGATGCGTCCTAGCATCGTAGGGGTTATTGAACGCATAGGCAGGATAGAACAGGGAAACCGGCTAATGGCGGTGGAATAACCGCGTATGGTTCCTCGAGGGCCTATGACAGAACAAGAGCTTAAAGATATTGGTAGACTCCCTGACTGTGTCAAGGAGTTGCAGATTTTCGAAGATAACCCCTCTCAGTACATTTCCTGGATCCACAATGTGGAAACGATCCTGAATCATTATGAACTAATAAGGGAGAAACCTTTATATAGATAAATTTTGCAGCATATCCGACAAAAAGCCTGAGGAGGAGTTGTCGCGGCTTTGGTCTCATATTTAACGATGATTGGCCAGAGATGAAAAGGGTTTTGCGGCTCCATTATGCTGACAAAAGAGATATTAGAACGCTGGAGCACCAGTTGAATCAGTTGGCTCAAAAGGTTCAAGACTCGATGAGTTTTATGCGACAGTGAACCACGAGCTGTTGCTTATTGTCAACAAGATAAAGAGCGACGACGATTCACAGGAAACTGCGACATGTTTTAATTGAAACCTATCAAAATAGGGCCCTAGATGCTTTCGTTCATGGATTGGATGTCGAATTGTCCTGAATGCTAATAGAGCAGAAACCAAGGACACTACCAGAAGCCTATACCACACGCCTTGACATGCAAAATTTGATCATTAGGAACAACCTAATCGACGTAAACTGCCCTAATAGAATAATGGTTCCCATCAATAACATGGCCGGTATGGGTGGACAGCGTCCGTCTCTGCCTCCCAGGCTGCGACCTCATAATTATTGGGGAAATCGGCCTGAAAATGAAGCATCAAATCGTCGTCAACAGGAAAATCCCTTGAAGAGAACAGCGAACTCAATGGGAAACATCGCCAAATGTAAAACTTCGTAAAATAAGAAAATTCACAATAATGCAGCGTCCGATGCGACCGACTGGGACAACATCTTTAGAAGTCAAGCCGGTATGGCTGAAAATAGCAAGCATCAATTAATGAACAGCTTTTTAGTATCACTCATGAACCAATTAATAAGAAAAACAGCATGGTTCACTTGGTAAATGCCTTCGGAAAAGAGGTTAACACCAAGCATGCAGAAACCTTAGTCTTCAATAAAATTCAAATGCTAAGAGAACAAGCGGGTGAAATAATACGTGCCTGCAAAATGGTTTAAAGTGATATTATCAATACTAACCTCCTGAACCAGGAAGAACTTAAACAGATAATAGCCGAAGAAGAAGCCCTCCCATATCAAAATGCGATCGACGCTGTTGAATGTGCAAAACCGTCAATATATTCTAATGGCACGCTACTACTTTACGAGCTTTCTATTCCAAACGTAAAGCCCGATCAATATAGTCTCCTAGTGACAAGAGCTGCAATAATCATGGGCAAGAAAGTGAATGTGGAATATAAAAAGAAGCTAGTTAATCAAAAAGAGACCTATGGACTAATAAACGAATGCCTGTCGACTAATAATGTTACGATTTTTGAGGGAAAGTCACTGGAAAAGCTGCCTGAAGACGGCTTCGGAACTAATAAAAGGAGGATATGCTAAGTGCCACTTCGAGCCTGATGATAGCGAAGTAGTAGAATTAATCGACGAAAATTCACTTTTCTTGTCGAACTTAAAGGCTACCACAAAAAGCGGAAATTATTCAAAAAGCCTAAATGTTTCTTACTAAATTGAATAACGAAACGATAGTGATAAATGACCAAACCTTTCCCAGTAGAGGCATACAAAAACTACAGGCATTGCCATCAGTCCTCACTAACGTATCGAGCCAGGGTATAAAACCAAACGTGGAGTACGTTCATGGGCTGAGCTTGACAAATATCAAACACCTTGGCGCTTTTGGCCATAAATTTTAAATCTCCATGTTTTCAGACACGTTTATCCTGATCTGTATAGCTATCATCGGTTTCCTTACGTGGGGAAAGTTGACCGGAAATGTGGAGATGCCAGTGGTCCTCGTGAATACCAGGCGAAAGCCAGACAGCCCTCAACTACATACTCAATAAACGAATATTTTAAGGGGGGGCAGTTAACACGCCAGCCTTCCCGCATACCTGTACAAATTATGCTGACACTGCGTCTGCTAATTTGTGCGTGCACACGAGTATCCGGTGCAATACCGCAACGTGGCAGCATTGCACCATTAGATGGGGAGAAGTGCGGCGTCAGTGGGACATTATGATAAGCAGGGTAGCAAGTAAGCTTTAGAGTTAAGTAAATTAATTTTGTAACTTTACTTCTGGTTGGGCAGCGAAGCATATCATGTAATAAACCGTTTATAATCCAAAAATTTGTTTTTCATTAATTTGAGCAACCAAAGGGCCAAGTTGCCTGGCCGCACCTTTAATTTTTTGGTGGTCCCTGAGGGGAACACCTTAACTTACATATACATATACAAATTTATATAGAAATAAATAAACATATACATTTATATATACGTATACATAACCATATACGTATACAAAACCATATACGAGTACATATACATAGACATATACATATACATATACCACATACATATACATGTAAATACATATATACGAGTATATATATTCATACACATATACATATATATTTATATGCATATATACATACATATATATATATATATATATATATATATATATATATATATATATATATATATATATATATATATATATATATATATATATATACACATATACATATACATAACAACAGTGGCGTAGCTAGGTAACCAAGGGCCCTGGGGCAAATTAAAAAATGGGGCCCCACTGCTATGTAAACTGATTAGGTTTTATCAAATAAAAATATGAAATATACAAGTACTTTAAAAATGCTAAGCTACTTAAGCTTTTTTTTTGTGCACTGCAGGGCAGGTAATAAAAATATTAAACAGTAACAACATAAATTACAATTAATACTTGGTGTAAGTTTGGCTAATAAAACGAAATAGAGAAGATTCAAGGGTTTATTATATAAAGGTCGAGCCTATCAACTGACTAAATAACAATTATATTTACAATTTTTTCCTAGCTTTAGTTTTCGCAAAAGTATCAATGACTTCGTTTAAATCCAGGCTTGATGCGGGTTTGTTTTCAATTGCTGTTAGCGATAAATGTCGGAGTCGAGTTTGACCCATATTATTTCGTAAATAATTTTTTATTATTTTTAATTTGCTAAATTACCTTTCAGCTGCTGCAGAAGTGACAGGAATTGTAAAGAATAATAACATTGCTGTAAATACTTCCGTTAGGTCGCATTCTAGCACTCCATATTTGCTCATTATTTCCTTACATAATTGGTGAACAGTCCATGCTTAAGTTAGTTGAGGTAAAACTAAATGGTAAATATTAATAAATTGAACTGAAAAACTAGGGCCTATTATATCTGAATATTTTTTTTGGAATGCGTCACACTTTTGTAATAAAGTTGCATCATCAACATGTAATAAAAATGTTGGTGTTAGAAAATCGAATATATGACAGACTGCACTCATACCAATAAAACGTGTATCTAATTGAGATATTACTGTGTCTAGTACATTATTGAAAATCTCAATTTGAAATATTTTTTCTCGGTTTGGAAATCGGTGATCAGCAGCAGCAGCTAATTCATCAAAATGTTTTTTAACTTTTCTTTGCCTTTTTTCTTGAAAATGGGTATCAGCACCATATTTTCTTGCAGTTTCACTGGCTTTGCACTTGAATAATTCGAAATCATTTCTATAAATTTGCAACTTTGCTTTGGTCTCTGCTAAAACTTTGCTCGCCTCGCCCAAATTGATGTCGCATTTTTGTAAAGTTTTGGATGCATAATTGATGTAGTTCAATAGACTGTGCATGAATTCGCAAAGCAACACGAACTCGAAATTTACCAATTTTGTTTTAATGCTCTCTGCTTCACTACGCTCATCTTTATTAGGACTCTTTAGAACTATTTCTGATAATGCTTTGATAATATCAAAATAACAAAGTTTTATTGCAGATATCGTATTGTCCCTACTGGACCATCTAGTCGGATTTAGTTTTTTTGGAGTGGTGTCCGATTCGCCAGTGAATTTTGACAGTAGATCCCAACGTTTGATGCTGTTTCCGAAAAAGTTATAGAAATCTTGCAACCTTGCGAAAAAAATCTGTATTTCCACACAACTGCTAACGGCATCATTTATCACCAAATTTAAATTATGAGTGGCACAATGTACGTACTTTGCGTTAGGCTGGATATCCTTAATATGTTTTTGTACACCATTATGCACACCACTCATCACACTGGCTCCATCATAGCCTTGCTCCACACATTTTTTTAAATCAATATTTTTGTCGATAAATAATGTTGTCACTTGGTTGACTAAATCTACTGCGCCATGTTTGATGGCTGCATAAAAGCCTAGAAACACTTCTTTACTTCTATATCAATTGGCTGTCCATTTTCCGATCTGGTTATTACTGCATACCTCATAACAATGCTTAGCTGATCTACCTTCGATATGTCCTGTGTCGTATCCATTATGATGGCAAAAAACGGTGACGCTTTAATTTGTTCTAGTAGATGGGTTTCGAGTTTGGTCCCCAAGCTCTCAATCATTTCATTTTGAATTGTTGCACTCAGATATCTTGTAGATCCTAAAAACATAAAAAGACACAATTTCAAAAAGTCCTGATATTAAACAGTTAATAATTATAAACAAAATAAAACGATAAAAAAAACTTAGAAAGAATTATTACCTTTGGGCATATCCAAAACTTGCCGCAAAATGTGATCATATCGGTCGACAAGCTCTACAAAGAACAGAAAATTTCCGTGGTATCCTTCCTGACTTAAGTCTTCTTGATGTCCTCTCAAAGCCAAAGAACTCTTTGCTAGGGTAAGTATGATATCGAATAACCTTTGAAGAACCATTTTCCAAAATGATGCTTCTTTGCGAATTTCATTTTCAAGTTCCTTGTCGATAGTATTAGTATCGTTTTTTTCCAAAATTCATACACAGCACATGCTTCCGAATGGCCACTCGAACAACTGTGTTGTTTAATTCTTTCTGATAAATGCTTCCAATCTCGAATTCCCGTACACCAAACATTATTCCTTTGTGAAGCAAATAACCAGCAGGGCTAACAATAGGCAGCGTCTAGTGTTTTGGAATAACACAACCAAAAACGATTAACTGGCCCATATTTAGAACACGAAACGTAGTACGATTTTGAAAAACACCTATTGTTCTGGTTGATGTCTGTTGGAAAAGGTCCTGAAGGCTGTAAAGGCCCCATATCAAGAATTTTACGTTTTTCGTTATCACTTAATATTTTGTTCGTGAAGTTTCCCAAGTCATAAGAAGATTTGTCGTACACATTTTCGAAAAATGTAGAGGTCTGTGGTGCCTCCAAACCCTCCGCTCTTATGTGTGTCATGCAAACATCATCCACGTTCACATGATCGGCGGCGGAGGTATCTCCAACTGCAATAATTGTCGAATCTTCTTCAGTAGGCTTCTCAACCAACACTGCAGTTACCACATTATTTGAGTCACTATCAATAGAAATATTTTGGCCAGATGTACTTGCAGAAGGCTGACTAAAAAACTTGTCAATTTTGGGCAATTTTTGTTTACTATCTTCTCTTTCTTGGCGTTGTTTGCGTTTTAATGCACCACTGGGTTTCTTCTTTTTATCCATAATTTTAGTTTTCTAATTTATTTAAACAATACAATATTAGATTGTGCTCGAGTAGGTAGGTACTCACTGTTCACTGACGACGTTAAAAGTAAAATAAAAGGAAAGAGAAACACACTGATACGCTACAAGTGTCATTGGAGAATCCCCGGAAAAAAAATCTTAACTCGAATTCACAATAAAACGCACATCGATGAATAATAAAACGCACATATCACTATCCGTCAAATTGACAACACTGCCAACCTACAGAAAGAATTTAGGGAAATTCCCTAGGCATAACTTTTAAATTTCTCTCAGCTGAGTTGTCATGATTAAAGTGGGGTTGCAACCTGTCATATTTATTTTGAAAATGGGAGAAGTTTCCAAAAGTTCAGTTCGATCGAGATTTCTGGTAAGGATTCGAGGGCCTCCTGAGCTTGAGGGCCCCGGGGCACTGCCCCGCGTAGCCCCTGGGTAGCTACGCCACTGCATAACAATATACTTGCCCCCAATACAGGGATACCAGAATCTGATCCCAGTAGGAACCTGGTAATGAAGGTACATGAAGAACAATGTCAATTGAAGATTTGAGCTGCCCGCACGACGGCATACGCCAATGTTGAAGCATTGGTGCGATAGCACAATGCCCGGTAATGACCCCCATAAGCACCCTTAGTGCAGGTTTTTTGAGCTCTAAGAGAACTTTCGTTCTCTGCATTTCTAACCTAGGCCATAACGCCCTTCACAGTCGTCACGATTAGTCCATAAGTTATTTGTCACTGCAATAGTGCCATCATCTATGTTCCTAAACAGTTCATATATCGGGATTTGTATTGAGGTATCTGCTTCGTTAATGTCCATTTCAGAGCCCCTTCTGGCCATCTCTAATTCATTCCCTTGTATATCGCTATGTCCGGGAACCCCCCAAAGTGAGACCTTGTGGGGTCCAATGTTCAGTAGTGAGGTACGACATTTCTTTATCCACTTCGATTTAACTGTCTTGGATTATATTGCCTTAAGTGCCGCCTGACTATCCACAAAGATAGTGATATTCGAAGGTTGAATTGTACATACTTTGTATCAGTCTGGCCGCTTTTTCAATTGCATAGACTTCGGCCTGAAAGACGCTGCAGGCCTTCCAAGAAGACACCCTCCCCCGTTCCACACTCCATCTTTGAGCCATCAGTGTAGATGGGAATGTCGGAATTACGGGTCACAAAGCCTTACTCCCAGTCTTCCCTGGTTGTATAGAGAGTTGGAATTCTCGCTGTAAAATCTATAGCAGAAGCCATGTTGTATGCAGCTGTTTCTAAGTCAGCCGTAACTAACCTTTGACCCTTCCTTTTATTTCGCTCAAAATTGTACAGTGTCCATAGTCGGCAGATTTCCACGTGTTGCACTCCCTTAGTCTGAGAGAACACTTGGCAGCACAACCCTGAAGAAACACCTCTAAGTGGAAAGAGGTGAAATTATATGTTTAATTTTTCTTGAGGCGCGCTGCTTAGAGCCCCTGAGATTCACAGTCTAGCAAGTCTTTGTACTTTTCCAATACGGTTTTGATTACATTTTCTTCCCAACGCAATCCACGAGACGATGGACCCGTAGGTTAAAATTGGTCTAATAAATGTGGTGTACATCCCATACACGATGTATGGTGACAGTCCCCATATTTTCCCAAAGATCTTTTTCAGGTATACGAGTAGTATGCAGACAAACCCTTCTTTTTTCTCTCCTCAATATTCCTCCTCCAATTTAACTTGGAGTCCAGAATGGTACTTAAATATCTTGCTTCTGAAGAGAGATTCAACGTTACCCTACCTAACTTTGGCAAAGAGAACTCAGGGATTTTTGTTTTCCTGGTGAACAAAACTAGCTTCGTCTTAGTAGGGTTAACTCCTAAGCCGTTGCACTCAGCCCATCCGGAAATCTCGCCCAGTGCTGATTCCATGAGTTCGCTAATCATTGACAAGAACTTGCCGGGGATTAGTATGCCATCGTCATCAACGTAGGCTAAAACCTTTATTCTCCTTGCTTTGAAGGTTTCTAAGATCTCATTTACTACTAGAAGCCATAGCCATGGTGATAGCACTCCCCCCTGCGGCGTACCCCAAGTAGTCCTCCTACTCACCGTGGCCGTCCCGATAGTGGCGTTAATGACCCTGCTTACACTCTAGCATTGTGTTAATCCATGTCACTATGAATTCCTTCACTCCGTGATCTCTCAGCGCTTTACAGATTTCCTCTGTATTTACATTGCTGAAGGCCCCCTCAATGTCCAGAAAACCTACCAACGTGAGTTCCTTACAGTTCATTGACCTCTCAATGATACCAACCACTTCATGAAGTGCGCTATCCACTGATCTACCCTTACGGTATGCATGTTACGCAGTATCCATTGTGCAAATATTGGTAACCCTTCTAATATAGAGATCAATGAGTCTGTCAAGTGTTTCAAAAATAATAAACGATGAGAGACCCATTAGTATGTAATCCCTATCAGTAGAATGATTTATTTTTCCCGCTTTTGGAATGAAAACCACCCTGACTTCTCTCTAACTTTTTGGCACGTACCCATCCTCGAGACACCTTGTGAAGATGTGAAATAGATGGGGAATCACGCCCTCAGCAGAATGTTGCAGCATAGCCGGAAAAGACCATCAGGACCCGCTGACTTGTACGGGTCGAAGGAGCCATCGCCCACGCAATTTTATCCTCCTTCACGATATCCTTGAAACGTCGGTCTTTGAAACACAGGCAAGATTTACCGATTGCATGTCGATGTTGTGCGAGTCTATGCAACCTGGAAAGTACGTTTCGATCAAAATCTCCAGTCCATGAGACATGTTGCCTCCTCACACTGCTGAGAACAGTCGTGGTTCTGGACAGTATTTTCCTAAGTCTTGATGCCTCATTGTCCGACTCCAGAGTTCTACAGAACTACTGCCAGGACTCCCTTTTCGCAGCCATAATTTTACTTTTGTATTTATTGAAGCTGACTCTTTTCCCAATACTCTTTCAACCGACTATTTTTGGCCTTATTGAAGAGTCCTCTTGACTTTTTCCAAAAAAGTCCTAACTCTGTCTGCCACCAAAACGAGTTTCATCAAAGTGAGTTTTTGAGTCGCCAGTCTTGAGAATTTGGCACAATCCGTCTTTTTTGGATTCCTAAAAAGCCATGGGGTCTCTACCTCTGAGTAGACCGAAACGCGTACCCGATTATGATCCGAAAAGGAGTAGGCGTCAGATACTCTCCAATTGTCGACCCTTATGGTATTAGATTCAGTGGCCAGAGTGATATCAATGATTTCCCCCCTAACCCTATTACGAAACGTTGGCTGATTTCTCTTGTTACATAAAGTTAGGCCAGTGGAGAGAATGTAATCAAAAATGGACTCAACTCTACCATTGGTATCAATGCTGCTTGAGGCTTGAATATGGATTCCTGGCCCGGAACCGGAGGCGGAATCCACATCGAAACCGGGCAGATCGGAAGCAGAGAACGAGGCACCACCTCCAACCGAGCGCCCCGCCAGAGTGGGTTAAGGCCGCTAATTGCACGCGTTAAGAAGTCCAGAGACTTCTTGTTGATGCAACCTACTACCTTAACCCCCCTCTGCCAGCCGGCCCCGTAAAACTGCAGCTCATTGCCCTCAGCCTCAACCATCTCCGCTATAAGGCGCGCCTCTACTTGCAACCAATTTTTCGGCGTTATCTTCCCAGAAGGTCGACCCTGTCGATGATAGCTACCTGTAGCTCCATCGGTGATTCGAAGGAGGCCGATGGCTTCGGCTTTTTTGAAGCCCTCTGAGCCTGCTCATCAGACCGAACTGTTTTTGGAGTTTTGCCCGATGCCAAGCCATGTGGCTCCTTCGAAAAACTCGGCTTTGGCGGCACCTTTACGCGGTCACCTGTGGCCTTGTCCAGCTTACCATTTCTACTGGAGCTCGAAGCGTTGTCAATATCAGACTTTTCCCCAGCAATTCCCTGCTCCGTTTTGTTGCATGAAATGGCCGCAGAGTTATTTTTCTCAAACCTTGCTACGACCTTTCACGGCCTAAATTACCGTAAGCGATAAGTTGACGGAAGATCTGTGGTGGTAAACCTTCCTCATTGTTCGGAAAGTATGCGGACTTTAGCAACAAACTAGGCTTATGCCTGTGCTCGCATACCACCGTTGTAAGGTTTCCAGTGCTGTAGGGGGTAACAAGAAAAATATAAATATCCTTCTTGGCAACTATACATGTTCTGATCTTACCTTGTGTTTGTGGAATGTAGAGACGATAACCATTCATCCCGGATCCGTTTACCTTACCTCTGACGAGCCAAGGCTCTTGAGCAAGGGATACGTCTATATTGTCATCTGCGATAAATTTAATTAAACTGAGCGAGGCTGAGATGGAGTGATGCAAATTAATTCGCTCCACTTCCAGCTTCCTCTCCATTGGCTTTTGACCGATCACCCGGCACTCAAACCTTTAGAGAGCCGATCCAAAATTTAACGAAGTTATCGATCCTGAGTTTGGATAGCGACGCGTGGTTCACTGCGAGCACTGCGATACTTCCCATTCGATTTTTGCAGGGGGTCACGAAGATCACCCGCCACTCAGCCGAATTTAAGGACTGGTTTTGCCGTCCGATCAGCTTGAGTATGGCCTCCGGCTCCGGAACAGGAGGTGGAATCCAAACCGAAACAACAGGGTGGATCGGAAGTACAGAGCGAGGTACCACTTCCAACCGAGTGCCCCGCCAGAGTGGATCAAGGTCGCTAATTCCACGCGTTAAGAAGTCCAGATATTTTTTGTTGTTGCAACCAACGACCTTAAAACCCCTCTACCAGCCGGCCCCATCAAACTGTCATCCCTGACCATTTCCGCTATCAGCCGCTCCTCCACTAGCAACCGATTCTCCGGCGTTATCTTCCTATCAGGGTCAACTCTGTCGATGATAGCCACCTGTAGCTCCATAGGTGATTCGAAGGAGGCCGATGGCTTCGGCTTTTTGAAGCCCTCTGAGCTTGCTCATCAGACCGAAACCTTTTTAGAGTTTTACCCGATGCCAGGCTATGCGGCTCCTTCAAAGAACTCGGCTTTGGCGGCAAATTACGTGGTCACCTGTGGCCTTGTCCGGCTTACCTTTTTTTATTGGAGGTGGAAGCGTTGTCCTTATCGGACTTTTCCACAACAATTCCTTGCTCCATTTTATTGCATGAGCTGGCCGCAGCGTTAATTTTCTGAAAACTTTGCTACGACCTTTCCATGCTTCTTAATCAGATCCTTCTCCCTTTTTGCAAAGGAAGAAGGATCTTTCCTTTTGTAAAAGAAGAAGGATCTTTCGCCTTCATTTTCCGAAGGTAGCAAGCCGAGCGCTTATAGCCATTCCTGAGCTTTTGCTGTATTGTTTGGCTTACCATCTTCCTCATCTCCTTCCCCGGCTCAGGAGCATGTGGAGAGGAGGGCTGAGAAGGATTGATCCACTGCATCCCAACCTCCGAGCCTATGTCATGGACATTGCAGATCTGTGACAAGGAATCGTCATCGGTTGCGTGGTCCATGCGCATGTCTAACCGCACCGATTGCGATTGGTCTAACCGCACCAATTGCTTAATCAGATGGGTCTGTGGTTAATTCAAAGTATTTTTCGACATTTTAGTGGGAGTGGAGTGACTTCCTTGGATATTAATGAACTTTAATTGCATTAAAAGAGTCAATGGCCGTGTAGTCAACGCGCTGGCGAACTTAACGCAAGAAAAAATCTTTCTTTTTACTCAGTATATTTCCTAGTTTATTTCTGAAAAACCACCGTATTACATAGACAATTAAAATAAATTAAACGCTTACCGCAGTGTGTCCTTCACTTGTTCTTGCTGGTCGACGACAAAAGTCAAATTCGAACATGTGTACCAGAGATAAGGCGATTGACACGTTGCGGTTAATCCACAAACAAAATGTAAAAAAAACAACTAACAAATTGAATCAAAGGAAAACAAATACCGCAAACTTGCAAAAACACATTGCGTACGCTTACAAGTAAATGACAATTTAAAATACATATAAATAATTAGAACGGAACTCTTCTCAAATATATAAATATTAAACAGGGGTTCCCAAACATTCTTGGAACCATATTTTGTACCACGTCCCGCTTCGGCGCGTTGCAGGATTGTCAATGGTTTGGCTATTTTGGCATAATCCCTTATAAATCTGCGGTAATAGCCTGCCATACCAAGAAATGAGCGAAGTTCTTTCAGAGTCTTATGTACTGGCTTTTTATCTAATGCATCTACATTTTTGTTGCTTGTTTTTATTTCCTTGTATCCATCTATTCCTACTACTTAGAAATTCAACTGCTTTTTATAAAAACCCACGCTTATCTAACTGTATTCTCATATTTGCAAATTCCAGTGTTCTAAATTTTTAAATTGCTCCTCTTCAGTTAGCCTAAAAAGCAGACGGGCGAACTCAAATTTTCCATTATTTATGGAAAATGCAGTCTTCTCGGTATCGGATTCCTTTAGCGGACTCTGATGGAAGCCACTTTTAAGATCAATTACGGTGAAAAATTAATTTTTGCCGAGGTTAGAAAGGACTTCACTTATTTCTGGGATTGGATATCTCTCTGCGCTGGTAACAGTTTTAAGCTTACGGTAATCAATTACCATACGAAACTTATTCTCACCAGATGCGTCCAATTTTTTTTGGAACAATTCAAACAGGTGAACTATGCGGTGATTCTGGTTATCTTATGATGCCATCTGCCAAGAGTTCTTCGACTTGTTTTTCAACTTCTTCTTTTAACGCCATGGTGTACGGATGTGATTTCGAATAGATTGGATTCTCATTTGTAGTTCGTATTGAGCCTTTAATCATGGTGGTGTAAGTTAATTTTTTGTCAGGGTCAGAAAATCATTTAGGGTATCTTTGTCTTATATTTGCTAGTTTTGTTTTTTGTTCAAGTAAGAGATGTGGTGTACGTAAGGTAATGCTATTTATGTCTTGTGTGGCCTGTTGTTTAAGAGGTATATGTAGATTTGGAAATTTGTGTAATAGCTTTTGTCTCTGTGAATTTCTGTTTTTAGTTGTCTCTGCGTAACATTGCCTATGATACCATGAAATGTTTCTAGCGTATGAAAAATGAAGAATATTAATTTTTCTGTTTCCGTTCCGAAGATGTTTGCAAACGTATGGAGATTTATTTGAATGTTTCCAGCAACTGAATTTACGAAAAAGCAGCACCCTCAGCACCTGCCTCCTCTCCACCAGGCATCCCTTGAGATTCCATAAGTGGCCGTTAATGATGATAACTCTTAGACAAAAAGTTAAGAACGAAATGCGAATATGGTTTAACAGGCCTACAATGCCAAATAAAATTTCAAGCAATTTCACAAGAAATCAAAAATTTCAAAGTCGGGTTAGACAGGTTTCGAAATACCCTGAACCTACCCTTGTGCGTGCAAGTTCAACAATGGGGATGTTTTCTTCGTAAATCATCATTTGGACCATATTTTCTGCACAACACATTGAGTCGATTATAATAGTGAGAGCCGTGGCCTCTATCTGATCGACAAATTTCTCTTGTATGGCTTTGTAGCGTTAATATACAAGTATTATACAAAATATTATATAGGTCGTCAATTATAAATATATGTCAAATGAAACTAGTAATGATTTTGACTGATTATGGGCGTGGCATTAGCAATAATCTGCCCATATTCGGACAACATGTTAGTACAGACCTAATATATATTGCTACAGATTTGTATTCATACTCGTATATCATCATTAATATCTGTGCTATTCTGGCGACGTTTTCAACAGAGTAACAAACTGATCACGTTTTCAATAGACAACCGAAGTTAAGAGACCGTATTCTCGCGACAAAGTAAAAGTTCTCGGGTTGCTTGTTGACGATGGTAATAATAAGCAAAATATACGAGAAAGGAATGTAATTTTTCTGTTGTTTTGCGCGCGCTGTTATATCAATTCAATTTTAAATAATGGAAGAAGAACTATTCCTGTGTATTTTATTAAATGATGAAGAATTTTGTGAGAGACGCAATATTTTGAGAGAGTTGGGGGATTGCAGCGATCCTTTAAGCATGGAGGAACATTTCTTTGTGCAGAATCGAATATAAAAATTGAGTAGTATATGTATGTACTCAGTACACAAAATGCTGAATATTATTATTTTTTTTATAGGTTTTATAGAAAGTTCGGGATTAATGCAACACTTGGGCCAATCGGGCCGATTGTGTGTCTTTTTCCTAAATAAAATAACGATATCTTTAATGGATTTGATAGACACTCACAAATTTGTAAAAGAACTACGATAAAAAATATTCTTCGCATGCCATTTTCAATATATGACCATATTTTTCTGTCAACATTGCACATTTTGGCAGCTCTGTTGCTTCTCACCACACGGGATGAAATCGAATAGCTTTTTCATGTTACCTATCCGCGAGAAAAAGGTATTCAAAAACGGTATTCAAGAAAAGGTTGTCAACTGATACTGGTTGCCAACTGATACCAAAGCGCGAGGATAGGGCTGTATATGGGACGGAGGGGTGTCTATTATCTGATCAACCCCATATCTTGTACATGGCTTTGTCAGGTGAATATACAAACTTATATAATATTGCGACCAAAAATATTGTATAGGTCGAAAGTTATAAAAAGATCTCTATAGTGGGCTGTGAAAATAACCCGCCCATTTTTTGATTGGTAGTTAATGTTGGCACTCGCAACCTTTCTGTGAAATTTCGTTAATAAATCTTTAATAGAAACCTACAAATAATTTTTGGGTAATTCTAGGCGTGGCAATAGTAATATTCTGCCAATATTTGGAAAACATGCTAGTACAGATAAAATGTATACTGCTACCAATTTGTAACCATATATCGTCATTAGAAGCATAAATAGGTTATTTTTTTTAAAGCTGGGGTCCCCAAAGTTCATCATATGGGAGGGAGGCGTATTTTTCATCTGATCAACCAATTGTGTATGGCTCTGTTGGGTCCATATACAAAGGCTCACATAAGTAAACATACGCCGCCGAATTATCAATTTTCTTTCTTTAAAAAGACTACAAGTTACGTTTTCTTTTATCATATAATTTATTTCATTAAATAACGTCAGAAAATTTAAGAAAATTCATATTTCATTACATTCATTTGACAAAATTGCGATATTTTTATATATTTACATTTCGGTGGACTCACAAGAGTATACATACGCCTTCAAAGAAAACATTTTAATAAGAAGTATGACCTCATTTGGCCTGAACTACAGCGGTTAGTCAGTTAGATGGCATAAAAAAGGCCAATGTTTTTGTAGTCTCTTGGGATATTTTCTCCCATTTCTCAACCAAGACTGTCTTAAGGCTTGAAATTGATGTAACCTTCCTTAGTTTCACTTGTTTCTTAAGATAGTGCCATAAATGGTCTATAAGATTTAAGTCAGGTGACTGGGGGGGATGTTCTAACTTATGTTTAACGTTATAGAGACACCATTCGCGCACCATACCTGAGGAATGTTTGGAGTCATTATCCTGTAAAAATATGGCTTTGCCCTGTAAACCCAATTTATCCACACTTGGCAGGTAACTATCTTTTAAAATGTTAATATACTAATGCTCATTGGTAAACCGCAATAAGCCGACGCCATTTACTGCCGTGCAAACCCAAACCATTACGCACCCTCCACCATGTTTAACAGTAGAGACTAAATTTTTTGGACTGAGAGCTGAGTTGGATTTAAGCCAAACTTTTTTATTTAAATTTACATTCATATGTGAATATAACACGTTCCCAAAAAGTCGGAACAGTTTTTTGGATGTTTTGGTATTTTTCTGCATATGCCAAGCGTATCGCTTTGTTCACATATCTTAAGAACGGTTTCTTCCCTGCCACTCTCCAAAACATATTGTTAAGCCGTTTCTTTCGGATCCTCATTGATTTTTCGAAAAATCTGCTTGCGCATCCTTTCATTCATCTTTCTAGGTCGTCCTGATCGTGATTTTAAAATTGTTTACTATAGATTGCACCGTAGCTTTCGACAAAATAACAGTTTCCGCTATTTTTCCTAGAGTTTTTCCCTTCGAGTGTAAATAAACTATTTTTTTCCGCACTTTCCACCGAGATTTCCGAAATTTTAGGCATTTTGTCTTTAAAGTTGCAATTATCAACAATTGCACAGAATATTGAACAGTGAATTTGAATCAAGAAAGCCCAGAAACATTTTCTCGGAAACACAACTGTAAGACTTAACTGTAAACTAGTCGTATGTATACTTTTGTGAGTTTGGTTGCAGATGAAGTTTCTTATTAAACGATATGTGCGTGATTGAACATGGAAAATATTATTTGCATTTTACCCTATTATATAAATAAAATAGCCACAGAAACACAAAAGTCATTTTTTGGCTATGTGTTTTAAGAAATGCGAAAGATAGGCACAGTATGTATACTTATGTGAGCCTGTGTATGTACTAATAGAAAATTTCGGCCAAAATATTGTATATGTCGTAAGTTATAAAAATATGTCACTAGTTGATGTGGCTGTAAAAATATCCCGCCCATTTTTTGTTTTGTAGAAAATTTAGTACCCGCAACCTTTCTGCGAAATTTCTTTGATAAATCTTGAATAGGAATACAGCAATGATTTTTGGGTAAATGTGGGCGTGGTAGTAGTAGTATGGTCCCCATATTCTGGATACATACTATTATGGACCCCATGTACATTTCTGCTAATTTCTTTTGCTAGGCTAATTTAAATTTTAGATCCGAAAGTTCCGTGTATCAAAAGTGGGCGTATCCTTTGTCTGATCATTCTCGTTTCTTAAGTTCGTTAGATCTTAAGTTACGAATGTTTGTTAATAGTGGGCGTGGCAGTTAATATATACCGCCCACTTTTTTGCACAGTGTTTACTACGACCCACTTCTCCATAACTGCCAAATTTCGTCACTGTTCCGAAAATTGGACCAAACTTATAGTCAATTTAAAAAAGGCAAAAAAGTTCTTTGTATGGGAGGTAGGCGTGGTCTTTGTCCAAATCCCGCCCATAAAGTATCAATTTCTGTATCTTTGTTCAGACTATACTCTTGCAAAGTTTTATTGAGATAGGTCTAACGGTGTAAAAAAAAAGTGGCCTCAGACGGACAGAGGAACAGACGGACGGACTAAATAAATATATATACAGTTTGTCAAGTAAGTGTTTTGACAAGGTAAAAAAATCGTGAGTTTCCTACATAATATAGTACTTCTTTTTTGTTTTCATTAATTATTTTGATTTATTTCATTTAATCAATGTATTTACTAGCTAACTGTAACAAAAAGTAAAGAAATATTAAACTTAAGATACAAAAACCATAACAAAAACAAAAATAGTCAAAAATTTAGCTGTCAAGAAATTGTTTTTGCAAATCTGTTTAGAACTAATTTAGCTCTGCAATGCATTTACAGTTATGACATTGATGCTTCACTATGCTTTGTGCGCATTTTAGACACAAGTTAATCAAAAATAGTTGTTCTTTGCTCATCGAATGCAGAATTTTCAGCAAAATTATTGTGAATTTAAGATGCCTGGTAAAAGAACGCCATTTGATATGACTGAGATGGTTTACTGTAACCAACGCATCCGAAAAAATGCCCGAGATGTTTCCTTTAATTTATAATATTAAACATCGCGAAAAAAAGGAAAGAGTCTCGTGCCAAAACCCGAGCACTTCCGTGCAGCACAAAATATCAGATAGAGCAGAATGCATTTTGGGAAGGAAATTAGTCGAAAATCCGCAGATTTCTACGAGAACTCTTTATACTATACTCCAAAATTTAAATTCGGCAAACTTTCTGTCATGGTATCCAGTAAACGAATAGGAGAACTAGAGGTCATAGAGAATAAAATGGATGCAAAACAATATTTGGATATTTCCAAACGTTATTTAGTAAACAGCGAACATCGTTGTGAGTTCAACACTGGTCACAATCCGCAATTAAAATTTTATTAAGATAATGATCCAAATATAAGGCGCAGATGCTAAGGTTGTGGGTTCTTTATAAAAAAAAAAATTTTAGAAACGGCGACCCAGAGTCCACACTTGAACCCTATTGATATTTTTGGGAACTTTAAAAAAAAGGCGGCCGAGAGATAACCAAAAGGTGGAGCAGAGCTGAAAACTGCAATACTAGAGGAATGAAATAAAACACCAATCGAATATGAGGTGCAGAAGTTGATTTATTCCATGAGAAGATTCGTACAAGTCATTATAGATGCCATACAAATTATTAAAACTCTTCATAGTGCTAATTTTATTTTCGATTGATTGCTTTAAAATTATATTACGTAAAAAGAGTTTTAAGTTGTTATACAATAAATTGTTTGATCGACACAATTTTCTTTTTTTGGAAAATAAGTTAAAATAAAGCAAATAATGTCTGAGCAGAGGGGACGTAATGGGAGGGAGCTGGCTGTCGCTGGGTTGTATGAAGCAGTGCTAAGGTGCAGTGATGATAGGAAAAAAAACAAAAATATAAATTTTATTCTTGTTATTGTTGTTACCCTGGCGTAGTGTGGCTGGTAGAGGACTACAACAATCAACAATACTGTTTGAATATAAAGAAACTTGAAGTTCATTTATAATTTTTCTGGAATAAATCAGCCGGTTCTTCTCGAACTTTCGAGTGCAGGAAATCTCTCATTCGTAAATACAGCAGGACAAGATACAATTTCTGATGTAACAATGGCAACGGCGAGGACACCAGAGAAGGGGTCCCAGCTGCAAAATTGAGCGGGAGAATGCCGATTTGCAGATTTGTCGGAGACTATCAACGCGGGAAGAGAAGGAATGGAACCTCAGGGGCTGACAGATGGGGGAATTACAGGGGCCAAGAACCGCTACAGGAACGATCCCCAGACCAACACAGCTAGCAAGAACTCCGGTGCGCCAGGTCCGCACCGAAGGAGGACTACTGACGCAACCGGGAGGGAGAGCTGACCATAAAAGAGGAAGGCAGGATGAAAAAAGCCAATTGAATGGCTGGATGGTTAGCTTCGAAGGGGTGTTAGAGGCCCGGGCATACAGTGATGCAGCGGCGGTATGGATACAGGCTAGATTGAATGAGGCATTATAAGGAGCCCGTGAGGGCGGTTATGCCGCATGAATTCAGGGGGAGCGGAGTATATTAGTATTCCCGAAGAGCTATTGCCTCCTTACTCGGAACGGAGATCGGAGAGTCCTAGAGATAATGGGGTGGCAGTGAAAATTGATAAATGGGACCTGACGTTCAGCGGGAATGCAAGAGAGTTGTCGGTGGAAGATTTTATATTCCGGTTTAAGCACCTACAGGCACAGTACCGGAAGAAACAGGCACAGTACTGCGGAGACATTGTGAGGGATTTCCACCAGTTGGTGAAGGGACCCGCCAAAGAGTGGTACTGTGGCTGTACGTGCGAAACAACCCGAGAGTGAGCTGGAGCGCGCAAAGTGATTTCGAATTGTTGAGAGAACTGGTGGGAAGCAAACAACAACTAGGATAATCAATTAACTCCTACTTCCAGGAAGTGCAGAAATTGCGTGGTAGGCTAAGGCATGAGATGACAGAATTCAACCTGATCAAGGTGACAGTCTGGCGAAAATGGTGTATCCAATCACATGTTACAGCCTGGAGCAACTGCGTCATGAATGGCACGAGGCAACGTATTTCCTAAAAAAGGAAGGGAAGCCGGGTGGAGCAGAGGGATATATGCTACCTGGGAGAGTACCGGGTAAAGAAGGAAGATGTGCGTACCAGCCGAACAGAGTAAGGGCTCAACCAGAGGTGGGGCGAGTGGAAGAAGTGCCAGTAAGGTTTCCGAATAGGAACACTCCAGCACGATCGGCCCAGTACGAATGCTGGAACTGCAGAGTCTGAAGACACGGGTTTGTGGTGTGGCCAGAAACAAGGACAGTATTTTTTTTACCGGTGTGGCAAACAGTATTTTTTTTACCGGTGTGGTCGTCACTCCAAATTGTCCTAGGTGCCAACCGGGAAACGGCCAGGGCGTCACGCAAAGGACGGAGATGCTTGTTCCGATCGGGAGTCTGTCGAACAGTAGGGTGTGTATTAAGGCCGTCTGGGTCGAGAAAAAGTGGGAGAGCCAGGGAGAGATACACGGAAAGGAAAGTGGAAAGAAAGCAGGTGGCGGAGACAGTAGGGAGAAATAGCGGAGAGGAGAAGAGGCCATTTGCAGAAGTAACGATTTTGGAGAAACTAGTGCGAAGATTGTTGGATACCGGAGCATCGGTAAGTGTTTTGGGGAAGAAATGTGAGGAGTTAATAAATAATTTAGGAGTAAAGGCGAAGAGATATTGGGAAGTGTGCAATAGGCCGGGTGGTATTGCCGGTGGTCTACCAAGGCAAAAGGAGGCAGATAGAGTTATTTCTGTGTCCTACTTTGAATTAGGAATTTTATTTAGGGATTTATTTGTGGAGGAAGTTTAGATTAGCTCCGGAAGTAGTAGGTGAAATCGAGAAGGTGCTCGGTGAACGTGAAGAGGAAGGAGAAGAGGAGGGAAGTTTGGAATATCATGTGCTGAACGCAGAGCAGCGACAGCGGCTTGAAGCGGTAAGAAACAAATTAAGAAGTTATGAGAAGCATGGGTTAGTAAAAACTAAGCTGGGGAAACACCATATTCAGCTAGTCTCATTGGCGATTCCGGTAAAGGACCGATATTACCCTGTATCACCGACGGTACAGAAGTTTTTATATGCTGAAATGGACCAGATGCTAGCGCTGGGGGTCATTGAAGAAAGTGCGAGTCCCTGGAACAGCCGGGTTACTTTGGCGAGGAAGCCGGGGAAGAATAGTTTATGTTTAGATGCACGCAAATTTAATGAAAGTACGGTGAAGGACGCGTACCCAATACAGAACATCGAAGCGATATTGAGTCGTATAGACAAGGCCGTGTTCAGAAGTAGCATAGACCACAAGTTTGCGTTCTGGCAGATCGAGTTGGAGGATTGGAGTTAAGCTTTTACAGCATTTACTATACCCGGAAGACCCCTTTACCAGTACCGGGTAATGCCATTTGGGCTATGCAACGCGGCACAGAGGCCATGCAGGCTGATAGATAAGGTGATTCCGCAGAGTCTCAGAGACGATATATTTGTGTACCTAGATGATTTGCTAGTTATATCATCGAATTTCGATACTTATGTGCATTTGCTGGGGGACGTGGCGAAATGTCTCTCCGACGCGAATCTTATGGTGGGTCTGACGAAGTCAAAGTTCTGCTGCCAGGAGTTGAGATATCTGGGGTTCATTATAGGTCATGGAGCGTTAAAAACGGATCTGGAGAAGGTGTCGGCTATAAAAAAGATTCCGGTGCCAAAGACACCATGGCAGGTCCGGAGCTTTTTAGAGACAGCGGGGTGGTATAGGAGATTCGTCGCAAATTTTGACGATATTTCCGAGCCCTTGACAGACACCCTTAGGAAAGGCGTGAAGTTTGTAATGCTCCGAAAGCGAGTGACGCGTTCGGAAATTTGAAGGAGGCTCTTACCACTGCGCCGGTACTAGCGCACCCGGATTTTGAAAATAAATTTTACGTTCAGTGTGATGCCTCTAATGATGGAGTCGGGGCAGTACTATTTCAGAGAGATGGAACTGGTAGCGAACATCCAGTAGCTTATTATTCATGCAAAATGAATAGTTCTCAGCTTAATTATAGCGTAACTGAAAAGAAGTGTTTAGCGGCGGTTCTAGCAGCGCGAAGTTTCAGGGCCTATGTGGAATTGATACGATTGAGGAGATAAAAGAAAAATCGCAACAGGAACTGTTGGCGATACCAAAAAATGCGTTTAAGGAGTGTTTCGAGTGTATTATATCTGAGGGGAATTACTTTAAAGGGCACAGGATAGTTGTTGATGAATAAATAAATACTTTATTTTTTGATCACACAATAACGGTTGTTTTTTGATCACACCTCGTATACATATACATATACATATGCATATACGTATACATATACATATACTTATACATTTACATATACGTATTATTATATACATATAAATATACATATACATAACACATAAATATTCATATACATATAAATATACATATACATATACATAAAAATGCATATAAATATACATACACATATAAATATATACTAGTATATATATATAATATATCCAAAAAGGACTTTTTTCCATACAAAATTATTTTTCTTTCAAATTTTTTCTCCAATTGTTTCTTGCCAATCTATCGATCTCCAAACATTCGGAAAAGTCGGAAAATTCGGAAAACTCGAAAATTAGAAAAACCTAATCTCACTCAGCAACAACAACGATTGCCTAATTTGAATATCGAACGTGCAGCCTTTCGATATGAGCCGGACATTGAATACGGTGCGCAAGCATCAGTTCGATTTGGTTCGATGTCTGTACTGCACTGAAAGAACCGGCCGGATTGTGTTGCGCAAGCGGAAAAGTGAAATTACCAGAGTTACTTCCTCCACCAGAGCCATTGCGGTCGTTGCTTTACGGTGAATCAGCAAATTCGAATCATTTTTTACAAAATTCCAAGATGTATAACGATTGTTTTCAAATGACGTCGTTTGGTGGGGAAATTGTGAATGAACATAATTACAATCCCACATTCATCGTTAGTTCACCAACAATCTAACACTTATTATCTCGCCAATAAAATACAGAAATTAACATATTTGTCTGCAACTATACAGATTCACGGGCAAATTTATCATCTTGCTGGATCGCTGTTGCCGCATCCTGATCAAGATCACAAATATTTCCAAATATATTTCCTTGGAGATTCAAATGAAGAAGTGAATCGACGTTTTGCAATTTTCAATGCGACGAAGAGAGAAATTGTGGAGCAATTGCAAGAAATGTTGCCTGAACACAACGAACTAATTCGATTATTCAAAACTTCGTTAGAAAGGATGCCATCTGATTATCACAGAATCGTCATAAAAGCGGACAAATGACCAGCAGGCACTCATGAACGGCAATATAATGCACCGACGGCCGACGAAATATCAATTGTTGTTCTTGGCGATAGTTTAGAATCCCGTGATATTGTTATTAAACGTCGAGCTGGAGATGCATTAGAGCGAATCTATGAAACTCATCGATCGTATGACTCACTACAATATCCGCTTATGTTCTGCCGTGGTGAAGACGGATATCAGTTGAGATACAACATGATCAATCCTGCCAATGGTTAGTAAAAGAAAAACAAACAGTCTTGATTGTAACTTCATTTTTTGTTAACTTTTAGGTATCGATACAAATAAGAAGGTCAGTGCAATGAACTTTTACGCGTATCGATTGATGATTCGCGAAGGAAGTGACAACCATCTCTTGAGATATCGCCGATTATTTCAACAGTATGCAGTTGATGTGTACGTGACGACGGAGACAGAACGACTCAATTTTATTGGCTTCAATCAGACCAAGCTTCGATCTGAAGAGTATATTCACTTGCGACATGCGGTCAATAGCGATGAAGATGTGACAAACCTTGGCCGACTCACGATTTTGCCATCAACATACATTGGCAGCCCAAGGCACATGCACGAGTACTCACAGGATGCGATGACATAAGTGCGGAATTATGGACGGCCGGATTTGTTTGTTACATTCACTTCCAATCCAAAATGCCCACAGATAACGGAATTATTGAATCGCGGTCAATCAGCAAGCGATCGTCACGATGTCAATCAGCAAGCGATCGTCACGAGTTTTCAAACAACAGCTACGATATTTGATGGACTTTATCGTCAAGCAACGTATATATGGTGCTGTTAGATGCTGGATGTACTCTGTTGAGTGGCAAAAAAGAGGTTTGCCGCACGCACACATTCTTCTTTGGATGGTGGGCAAGATTACACCAGATCAAATTGATGACATCATTTCTGCGGAAATTCCTGATCCAGAGATAGATCCAGAATTATACGAAGTGGTGAAAACCAATATGGTTCATGGACCTTGCGGACACTACAATCCCACTTCGGTTTGTATGTCTGACAATAAATGCACGAAACACTATCCACGTGCTTTTCTTTCGGAAACGCAAACTGGAAATGATGGATATCCACTCTATCGGCGTCGCTCATTAGACACCAATGGCAGAAAATTCAGCATTCAATTTAGAGGAGTGAATATCGAAGTTGACAACACATGGATCGTACCATATTCGACAATATTGTCTAAGAAATTCAAAACTCATATCAATGTTGAGTATTGCAGTTCTGTGAAATCGATCAAATACCTTTGCAAGTACGTCACAAAAGGAAGCGACATGGCGGTTATTGGCCTTGAACGAGATGAGATCAGCAAGTATCAAATGGGTCAATACGTGAACTGCAATGAAGCGCTTTGGAGAATATTTAATTTTGTAATTCATGAGCGTTTTCCGACTGTTGTGCATCTCGCAGTTCATTTGGAGAATAGCCAAAGAGTGTATTTCAACCCAGAGAATGCAGTACAGCGAGCGGAAACACCACCAGCAACAACATTGACGAGTTTTTTCTCAACTTGCGCCAGTGATCCGTTTGCGAGAACATTGCTTTCTTCGGAAATGCCTCGATATTATACATGGAATGCATCATCGAAGAAATTGTTATGCAGAAAGCAAGGCCAACCAGTAGATGGACATCCAGATGTGTTCTCAACTAATGCATTAGGACGAATTTACACAATCCACCCGAAAAACGACGATTGCTATTGATTAATATACGCGGTTCAACTTCATTTGAGTCATTGCGTACTGTGAATGGTACGGTGTGTGCAACTTTCCGAGAAGCATGCCAGCAATTACAATTGCTGGAACATGATAATCACTGGAATCAAACGATGGACGATGCGATAGCTACTTCGCATGCCACTGAAGTTCGCACACTTTTCGCGATGATCATTTCGACATATCAGCCTTCCAATCCGCGTCAATTATGGGATACGTACAAAAATTACATTGCCGAAGACATTTTACATCGTATTCGAGTGGCAATATGGAATTCAGAATTGCAAATGAACGATGACATCTACAATGAAGCATTGGTGTTGATTGAAGATTTGTGTTTGCTTATGAGTGGCAAACTATTGACTGAAATTCATATGCAAGCGCCAAATCGTCAAATCAGAGATGTACTGAATCGTGAATTGGAACGTGAGCGTGCATACGACAGAATAAGTTTGGAACAACAAGTACAAAGAAATGTTCCATTATTGAATGAGCAGCAAAAGAGTGCGTATGATGAATTGATGAAGGCTGTCAATGATGGAAACGGTGGACTATTTTTTCTTGATGCTCCCGGCGGAACTGGGAAAACGTTCCTGATATCATTGATTTTGGCAACAATACGATCGCAAAATGGCATTGCGTTGGCTCTCGCATCTACTGGAATTGCTGCAACTCTACTAGAAGGTGGAAGAAGGGCACATTCGGCACTGAAGCTTCCGTTAAACATGCAAATCAAAAACACCTGTTTGCAACAATTCAAACCTATGGCAAAAGTGTTGAAGAATTGTAAACTGATAGTATGGGATGAGTGCAGAATGGCTCACAAACGATCTCTAGAAGCACTTGACATATCAATGAAAGATCTGCGGAATACTAATTGTCGCTTTAGGTGCGCAATGATACTGTTAGCAGGCGATTTTCGACAAACACTTCCTGTTATTCCGAAATCAACAGCGGCGGATGAATTGAACGCATGTCTCAAGTCATCGTATTTGTAGCGGTACGTGAAAACCATACGATTCATTATGAATATGCGAGTGTTCCTGCAACAGGATAGCACCGCAGAAGTTTTCTCTAAAGAACTGCTAAGAATTGGAAATGGGCAAATTCCGGTTGATACTTCCAGTGGTTTGATATCAATTCCACCTGCCATTTGTCAATTCACTTCAACGAAAGCTGAACTCATCACGAATGTTTATCCGAACATTGGCCAAAATTATCGTAACTACGATTGGTTGAGTGCACGCGCAATTTTAGCTTCCAAAATACCGATGTTAATGACTTAAAGTGGACGATTCAAAGTCAAATTCCGGGAGATTTGCGCTCACACAAATCGATCGATCGTGTTGAAAATG